>JAWWEQ010051235.1:0-10406 GCA_035583055.1 Torymus tubicola | reverse complement strand
AATAAAAATAGATATCGATCTCGGGTAAAGTGGAGCATATTCTACAGATATTTTTCTATAAAAATAGCAAATAAAAAGAAAGTCGATTTTTTGAAAAGAAAGGTATCTAGTCCCCTTAATATAGGCTTTCTTATTATACCATAAGTCTGATAATATAGTCAGCTATCTATTTTTCTTGTATCATGGTAATTTGCCATGTTACAAGCCCGTTTGATGTCGGGCTTGTCGGCGTACTTCCTAATCTTCACGGTTCTCGTTCTTTCGAGATCCACCTGCTCGCCGACAATCTGGGCATCTATCATGGCAATTTTTATGGCGTTTATAAGCGATGAAATTTATTTATGATCGGAAATTCTCTAATAAAGTTTGAAGGTGACTTTGTTCAGGTAATTGCGCGGATCTATCACTTGGTTGCTACAATTACTATTCAAAAAACTTCCGTATCAACGTCTTATCAATTCGGATGATATTGATAATTATCGTAGTATTATTGACGTTTTGAGTGATCACAAAGAACACTACGGTGTGAATGAGTCGATTCGAGAACTAAAGAGTAAGAAATTTTATAATTTTATTGCTTCAATGTTTCACGAATCAGCTATGAAAAATGACTCGTCTCAAAGGCAGAAAGATAATGTGGACGAAGTTGAAAATACTGATGCATTACCAAGAATGAAATGCAAAATGGTTGAGAAAAAACAAAGTAATAGCATTGTATCGTAAAAGATATTTGAACCTTCTGACAATTCATTATAGAAGCTGATTGGTTCAATTTCTCGAATTAATTCCTATTTTTTACCTACCACTAATGAAATCGATAATTATGAAGAAGCTGATTACTTTAGTGAAGATGCATCAGATTTCTCATCCAATGAATATTCACCGAAAACCATTCGTGATAACTTTATTAGCTCGGGATACCAAGGCCGAAGTTAAAAGTAAATCAGTGACGAAGGTAGAAGAAATAGTAGATGAATTAACTGCATATGAGTTCGACGAGTTCGAGTCTGGGATGATCCTAACAAAATTGGTTAATCGTTTGGAGGTTCTCATTGCTAATCAAAATATGGAAATAAGAACTAACTACGATGAAATCTATTTCATTCTTTATGTACTTCGCAATGCTAATACCATAGTTTAATCTTTAAAAAAAGTTATATTGTAGTAGTTTATTTAAAACCAGAGATATTGGCTAGGAATAAGCAAATATTAAAATTATGGTTAAAACTTCGCTGTTATTGATTATTGTGGAATGCTGGTGATTATACTTGAATTGAAAAATGTATTCAAAGATGTTAAAAAAATATTTGTCATGGCAAAATAAAGAAGTTTTAGTTGGAAAAATTTAACTTTAATGTTATCTATATCACTGAAATGAGCTATTCATTTTGAGAATATCCGAGACCAGTTGCTATACATACCAGGAGTGTATAAAACTATATGTGCCATTGAAACGTAAAGCGTATAAAGTTTCACCTGAACGATTCCAATACGAATTGGGAATGCAGCCTGATCGTATAGAAGAATAAACGGAAAATAAATTTAAAAGACAAGGAGGAGTAGAATCTCACATGATTGGAGCGAGGTGTATCTACTTCAATCGTTTTATAGATCACCATTAGGTAGCTATGATTACTCCGCAAGTATTTTGTTGAGACTTCATATACATGAAACCAAAAAATATATAGTTTTCTCATCAAAATGGGTCAAAACAGCTCACGCGTTGCTCCTGAGCAACAACAACGACAGCAAAATAACGACAAGATAAAGTCATCATGGAAAACATCTAGTGAAAAATTTTCCTCAAATAGACGCTCTTTTCTCGCTCTTCAAAAACCCATAAACTCTGAACCTACGAACCATAAACCAAAATAAACATAAACCCATAAACTCGAAATCCGAACCCATAAACTCTAAAGCTATGAACTTTAAAATTATATATCCCTAAACTCTAAACCTATCAACCAAAAAACCATAAATCCATAAACCCAACCCAACCCAACCCATAACCCCTAAACCATTAAACCCAGAAGCTATAAACCCATTAGACCATAAATCGAAAGCAATAAACCCTAAACCCATCGACACTAAACCCATAAAACTATAAACCCGTAACCTGTAAACTCATAAACTTAACACCCATAATCCATTAACCAATAAACTGTAAACTTGTAATCCCTGAGCATATAAGCTCTAAACCTATAAAACCAAAAACCATAAATGTCAAATCTAAACCTATAAACTCATTAATTCTAAACATATTAACTAATAAACTCTGAATCCATAAAACCATAAATTTAAACCCATAAACTCTAAACCTGCAAGTCCATAAACCCATAATCCCTGAACTCTAAACATATAAGTGCATGAATCTAAACCCTTAAACCCATAAACCCATAAACTTTAAACACGAAACCTAAACTCATAAACCATATACTCTATTAGAAACTTTAAGGTTTTTAACGTTCAGAGCTTACCCGTTTATGGATTTATACGTTAAGTATTTATAGGTTTATGGATTTATATTCAAGGTTTTATGGGCTTAGAGTTTATGGATTTAAAGGTTTAGGGATCATGAGTTGGTGAGTTAAGAGTTTATGGGTTTATAGGTTTAGGGTTTATGGGTTTATGGGTTTATAGGTTTATGGGTTTATGGGTTTATGGGTTTATGGGTTTAGATCTGGAAGTTTAGAGTTTCTGGTTCATGGGTTGATATTTTATTGGTTTAGGGTTTAGATCTATGGTTATGGGTTTAGATTCATGGTTTTATGGGTTTAGAGTTTATGGATTTATTGGTTTAGGGTTCATAGGTTTATGGATTAAGAGTTTTTGGGTTTATAGATTTAGGTTTTATGGGTTTATAGGTTTAGAGTTTATAGGTTTAGAGTTTATAGGTTTAGAGTTTATGGGTTAAGATTTATGATTTTATGGGTTTAGATCTGAAGGGTTTCAAGATTTAGAGTTTCCGGTTGTGACAAAGTCACAATTAGTATATTGGCCGCCGAGCGGACTAGACGTGTTATTAGCGCTTGAAATGCGCGCGCTTGATTATTCGCGCTTTTAAAAGTATTCAGTGTTTTCTGGGTTTTAATACACGTTTGAAGGTGTATCTGAATTGAAGTGTTCATCTTTGAGTATCATCGGCACGTTTTCGCTTGTTTTCGCCGACTGCTCAGGTTCTTTCTTCTGGCTTTCTCACTCTATCGGATCTCTCGTCGGCGACAAAAGCAGCAAAAACAGCAACATTACCACAAATTACACAACGTACATCATCTCCGATGAAAACTAAGTCTCCGACAAAGAGCGAAGTTCATTGAACTTTCCAACAGTCGAAACGGAGGTCAAAGCTCGCACTTCACACGCCCGCGTTATCTAGCACATAAGCCAGCTATACCTATATCTACAGTTCTCGGAATCAAAACAAACAACTACCTACGCAAAATTTGATTCCATAATAACTATTGGAAATATTTTAATTTCTTCGCATTCCACTAATAACACATGACATCTAAAGATATTAAGTTTCCGAAATGGTGCCAT
Source organism: Torymus tubicola (assembly GCA_035583055.1). Taxonomy (NCBI): domain Eukaryota; kingdom Metazoa; phylum Arthropoda; class Insecta; order Hymenoptera; family Torymidae; genus Torymus; species Torymus tubicola. The sequence continues at coordinate 6,866 of JAWWEQ010051235.1, read as the reverse complement.
ATCTGTTAAAAAAATTCCGAAAAAAGATGTCACTATACTAAACTGCTATAAGTGCTTAAAATCATTTTATAATTTATGCAGAGCAATATGGCGGCACCTCTCATGGTAAGCACTGATAAGTCTGGTTCTCACATAATGTCTCTTGGTATCTTTGATAGTGAAATGCAGCAAATTATTTTTTTAAACTTGACTCGATTCATAATCATCTGAATATAATCCGTAAAAATGAAGCTGCTACTAGATTAACGGGAAATAACACTCTAGAAATAAAAAACCAACTAAAGAATTACAATGAAAAGTTAATGCAAATCGAAGCCAGGCAAGCGACGTTATGTGAGAGTAAGAAACAAATTATTAAACAATTAGAAATACTACAAGATAAAGTTGAAAATTTTGCTGGATGAGAAAAGTAACAACATTAAAACAACATTTAAAAAAAAATAGATTCTCTCAGATCCTGCATGCAAAACCATTTACTTGAATTTGACAAAGGCATTAAAGATCTTACAATGCGTGATGCCGTCATGGAGCAGACCGTCAGCGGCTTTATACCACACGAACTCAGCATCACACAGCGCATACCTGATGTAGACCGTCACTCCTATGTATGGTGTGAAAATTCTGAACTGGAGAAGCCTGGTAGCCGAGATATGCTTAGCTCATGCGAGAGGGGCGATGAAATCGTGATCGCGTGTTGCATAGACTGCTATTGGCCGGACATGTCCTGGGAAGATTTCGCTTTCGCTGTCCTTAACATAGTTCTTCCCACATTAAATAAGAATCATGTAATGAAAGTTGCCGTGTTATCCAAGCCGAATGACAAAAATACAGTCGTTGACGGTCCACGGAGTCCCTTCTCGTTGTTAGTTAGATTATCCAGTGGAGAGGTTGTTACAAAAATTATTAGGCAAGAGGGAATATGGAGAAGAACCGTATGCTTTCACTACTAAAGCAGTCTTAGATAGAATACAGGCGGACTCAATAAAAGATAATATAGATAAGGTAGTTCTAGATCAAATAAATAAAATAAGTGACAATAATAAAGAGAAAACTGATAAATTAAAAAATTTAATTGCTTCTATTACTGACAACAAAAATTAAAAAAATGAAAACAATAGTAAAACTAGGAGTACAACAAAAAATAGAAGAAACCTAGACACAAGTAAAAAAGACAAAGCTAGTTTCAACGTCGGCTACGTGACTAGGAAAATCCTCCACTGGAAATCGTAAGAGAAATCGGGGAGCGTTGAAAGCGTTTTTTATTAATGCGACTTTTTTAATGAAGCACATTGATCAAATGCGTATTTTTCTGCGTGATAGCCCGACTTACGACCTATTTGGTGTGGTGGAAACCAGGTTTGATCCATCTGTAACGGATGACGTTATTCAGATCGAAGGCTAACAAGTTTTCAGACAGGACAGAAACTGACATGGGGGAGGAGTCGCCCTTTATGTGCGGAACGGCTTCAAATGCGTGACTTTAGAATCGTCAGATACCCAAGTGTGCGGTATACTGGAGAAACCGGAATTTAATTTCTGCTCACTAAGGGTGACGCTGAGCCTATGTTGGTCTCTGTCATTTACAGACCTCCCGATGTAGCTTTTATAAAGGACGCCGCTTTTGCGGATAAACTTAAGCATCACTGCAGCAACTACTCTCGGAAAATCTTGATGGGTGATCTGAATGCCGACCTCCTAACGGATGACTGTAAGGCACGATTTGTTCGCAAATTGTCCACAGAATTATCCTTACAGATTGCACAGCATGGTGCCACTAATCACACCCGCACATCTCACACATAGATAGACATAATTCTTGTCGATGATAATAACACAATACTGGACTCACGAAACATCCCGGCGACTTTTCACAGCAGCCATAACATAATAGACATCTCTCTATCGTGGGACTTACACCCGCAGAGAAAACAGGAAATAATTGAATATAGAAATTACAAAGCTATCAAAAGTTCAGCACTGGCTGAAGTCCTAGCTGCTTGTGACTGATCGTCCTTTACGAATTGTGTAGAATCAGACACTGAGACTGTCCTTGGTCATCTCTGCGATAACCTCACGAAAGCTATAGATGAACTAGCACCGATCAAAATAGTGAGGCCAAAAAACGCCGATTACCATGGGTTGGAGCGGAGCTAACCAGGATGCAGTACTCCGACAAACACTTGATGAACAACTGAGAGAAGCTATAATCTCATATTATCATGGATTGCGGAAGGTAGCGTTTGGAAAGAGCTGAAAGAACTAGGCTTACTATCCGAACCAAATGGGGATTTGAATGGTTTCGGGCCAGATGAGCTGAACAGGCACTTTACCGGGGTGTCAGTTTCACCGCAGGATGTCAATGGGGAATGCAAGAACATCCTTATGTCTGCAAATATTGAAGGTTTTAGATTTAAAGAGATTGGCATAGCAGACGTAGTTCTTGCAGTCTTCCATTTTTCATCCCAGGCTCGTGGTGAGGATGCCATTCCGCAAAGGGCTATTGCTAAAGCTCTTCCTTTAATTGGAGAACATCTTGTGAAGCTGTTCAACTGCTCATTTGCGCAGGGTGTTTTCTTTAATCTTTGGAAGAAGGTACGTATAACACCTTTTAAAAGTCCTTAGCACCAAAAAGTCCATCAGAGTTCAGACCAATCTCGATTTTATGCTTTCTTTCAAAGGTCATTGAGAAAATAGCTCTTGACCAGATGGAGGAGTTCTTGGACTGTAACAAAATCATTGATGCTCTGCAAACGGGATTAAAAAATATCACTCGACCCAAATGGCGCTGCTTAAACTAACGGAGGATATTCGGCACGGCATCGACAAGCATTACGTAACGCTACTGCTACTGTTCGACTTTAGCAAGGTATTCGACACTATCTTTCCTTCTCGTCTTTTCGAGAAGCTAGGATTGATGGGGTTTTCCAGATCCGCTCTTTTATGGATACACTCGTACATTATAGGTAGGCAGCAATGTGTCTGCACAAATGCCCATGGGTCGTCATCTTGGTTGGGCACAAATCTTGGAGTGCCACAGGGATCGGTTCTAGGACCCCTGTTGTTTTGCCTGTACATAAGCGACATACATGACGTCCTCGATCAGAAATGCATTAAGCACATTTTATATGCAGATGACCTACGAATATATGTTCAGGTTCCCCGGGATAGTGTAGATGGGGGTATTGCAGCGATGCAGCGAACAGCAGGGGCGGTGTCGGCATAGGCTGACGGAGCCTCCCTCAAATTAAACAAGGGAAAACCCAAAGCAATCATCTTCGGCTCAAAGCGCTTCATTAACAACTTTGACTCAAGCGAAAATCCGATGATGATTGATCTCGGAGGAGGAGTTCGAGTCCCATTCTTAGACACCGTTACCAGTCTTGGTGTTGTACTGGACGCAAAGATCTCATGGAAATCGCATGTTAGCCACATAGCCAAGAAAATAAATAGGGTAATGTTTAGTCTACGTCTTTTTCGTCGGTACACCACTGAGATTCTGCGTAAACAACTTGCGGCCACGCTTCTATTCCCCATCTGGACTACTGTATGGTCGTTTTTCTTGATGCATCACAAGAATTGAGGAACTCAATACAGAAACTACAGAATGCATGTATCAGATATGTGATAAGTGTAAGTAGAGTTGATTATATTTCGCCCCATAGAGCGGCTCTGGGCTGACTGCGCAGGGATATAAGCAGACAATATTTCATGGCCGTACTGATGAATGAAGTCCTGCGCATGCGTCCTACGGACTATCTGGAGTGTCTCCTTAGCAGATATGTGCCCAGAGTCACTACTAGGGGGGAAGACCAAGAATTAACAGCGCCACCGATGCGTACCGAGACATGAAAAAGATCTTTCAGTGTTCACGGTACGCACCTATGGAACTCTCTGCCTGCTGAGGTTAGGTATCTTCCACCCCTCAGTATATTTAAAACTGCTCTGAGAAGGCACCTCCGTGATTTAGATTAACTGCTTGTGGGATGGGTTATTCTGTATGTTAATTTATTACATTGTAACGTCCCATATACTTGTATGTTAATTTATTATGCTGTATTGTCCCATTTACATCAATAAAAGTACTTATTAGTGAGAATAAGACAGCCAACTAGCGTGAGTGAGCGTAGTGAGTGCAATGAGTGAATGGGAACTTAGTTTGTACTTCTATTGCGATATTTTATTTTTATTTTTAACTCTAGTTATAAGTTTTAAGTGCATTTTGTACGAACTGACTAAGTCAATGATATACCACAGTCCGCTAGTCGATATATAGCGGTATCACTAATCTAGTTTTGACTTACTTATCAGTTATTAATCATTATTAATTATTACGAAAAGACTATGATATTGCGCCAAAATCAATGTATTTCATTTTAGACGACTTAAGAATGTTTTATTGATTATATTGCATTATGTTATATGTAACTCTTTTGCATTATATACGCGAATCTCAAATTTATATATAATGATAATGTTTGTAATTTGAATTATACATTTACAATAAATGAGGATTACTACTATTACTAATTACACGCCTCGTGCTGCGAGAGGCGGCACCGCCGCCATCTTAGGCGGCATCTTGACCGGAGCAGAGGCGCTACGCACACTACCGCACGCGCGTGGAAGGGGAGAGGGCGCGGGGAAGAGGGAGCTAGAGACAGAGCGAGCGCGCGCACCGGGAGTTCGCGCGACGTGGGGGCGAGCCTCCAGAGGCAGCGCGTCGAAAGAGAGAAGAGCGGAGCGGTGAGTATACGAAGAGAGAGGAGCGCGTGTGGCACGAGAGAGTGCGGTGTACTAACGAACTCACACGGAGAACACTGGTCATGCATGTCAACAGTGTTGCCCTCACAGCCCTCGAGTGTGACCTCTTTCACCGCCGGTCGAAGTGGCATCCTGTAGCGCAGCGCGCCGGGTTCGGTAGACACGCGTTACAGCCGTGCGTTCACAGCCGTAGGCGCTGAAAGGTAGACTTGAGTACAACACCACAAAGTATGAATTTGAGCAGGGCCGTTAGATGTGCGAGCACAGGCACGCGCCAGTACACCACGCCGCCCGGCGGTGGGAGAGGTCAGTTCGTGCCAACCTTCGGAAAATTTTTTTTCGCTTAAATATGCTTAAATAATTTAAGTAACATATATGCTTCATTAAAATTTGTTAAATGATTTATTTTTTAATATTTAAATGAAATGCACGCTGTGCAGCAACTTAAATACGTCATTATAGCATAGTCTGGCAGATGCCGCAGTGATAGGCCGGTAAGGCTGCTGCTCAGTAACATAAGGGTCGTGAGTGCGTGTCCAACCTTCGGAAAGTTTTTTTCTTCACTTAAATATGCTTAGATAATTTACATAACATATTAAATTCATTAAAACTTGGCAAATAATTGATTTATAATTTTTTTTAGTTAAATGCGAGCTGTGTCATTGCTTAAATGTATAATTTCAAAGTGAGATGTCTGATGTTTCAGTGGTTAAGCGGTAAGACTGCAGGTCTGTAATCTGAGGGTCATGGGTTCGAGCCCACCCCCCGGAGATTTTTTTTTCACTTAAGAATTTTATTCAACTAAGAGAGCTTGAATTAAAATGTCTTCAATATATTAATAATTATTTAAGGATTAGATGGTACAATGGTCGCCCGCCGACTGTCGGTCGCGCGCCGCAAAGCAGCTGGCCGTCTGCTGATCATTTTGCCCCATGGCGGTTCTAACCCACGTCGATTCTGGCTCACTGCATTTCTGGCTCACTTCGGTTAACGGATGTTAACCCAAATGAGTCAGAACCGCCATAGCTTAACCACTGTAATCTATATAACTATTTAACTTTAAGAAAAAAATATGTCCATACATAAATCTGATAATGTCCCCTACATATTAATGTCCATGGACGTGTCAGCGTAACGCCTAAAATCGGTGTAACGCCAAAAATCAATATAGGTATATAGATATGTATTATTACTAAGGAGAGAGAGAGAGAGGAGGGGGGGGGGAGAGAGAGATCTCAATCTGCGCAGACGCATGACATGATATAATTAATATTAATCATATCATTGGCCGTACAGTTCATCTGTCGCCACTAACCACAAACTAAGCCAACCATTAATGACATCAATTATGTTTTTCAGGTGTATAAGCAAGTATACATCTAATAGGAGTATACTTGGGTCTTCTCCGTTTTTCTCCGAAGTTTGAAAAAATTTGATAAAACGAGTTATTGATTATTGTCTGTTGATTATTCTCTATTGATTATTCTCTATTGCTTATTGACTATTGAATTGAATTGATTATTGATCATCGAATATTGATATCACTATTGAGTATTGATTGTTACAGATTAAAACTGAAAAGAACTGATAAGAACTGGTTTTTATTCAACTTTGGCTGTTATTATTGAACATTTACCATTTTGATTAAAAATTAAACTATATTTTGATTATTATTGAACGTTTGTTTGTATTAGCATTAATAAAAAAGTCTTGATTAATTTTTCATATTTATTGTTTTTTATTATTATTTATTATTTATTATTGGAAAAGTCGTTAGGGAAATTTGAATATTAGTAGTATAATGGAACATGACAATGTTGAGCAAGTTAGTGATGAAAATCGTCGCGGTAGACCTAGAATTAGACGTACTGCTGAGGAGGAAAGGGAATTCCGAGAAAGGCAACGGATTTTAAGAAATGAAAGAGCAAGTCGACATAGGGCACGGTGCGATAATAATGTCAATAATAATTCAAATACATTAGAACCGAATAATAATCATGTACATTTAACTGAAAGAAGTAGACAAAGTACGAGAAGATGTTGTAGTAGAGAAAATGATGAGGAGGAAAGAGAATTCCAAAATCGTCGACATGAACGAAATGTAG
>JAWWEQ010051234.1:0-10406 GCA_035583055.1 Torymus tubicola | reverse complement strand
CAAACTCATTTCCCGAACGTGATAAATATAAAAAATTTAAATAAATCATACATATTATCATGTATAAGTAGTATAGCAAGAAATTTCTCGCAGGCGATGGGTTACAGCAGCCGCTTGCTACGTCAGCTCTTGCGCATACCGGCCGCGCTTGCTACGTCAGCTCTCGCGCATACCGGCCGCGCTCTTGGGTTACCGACCTCCGCGTACTTACAGCAGCCGCCTCAAAAGCTAGGGGGGTTCTGGTTCAGTGAGCCAGAAATGTACACTCAGTGAGCCAGAATCCCCCTAGCAATACTACTTGTCTACAAATTTTGAGCAATTTGAAAATTTTGAGCTACTCAGTTCACGTGAAACAACCCATATATATATATGACCATGTCTGTCAAATCGAGAGATCAAAAAATAGATTTTCTTGAAACTCTCAGAAATTTATATGTTTCATTTGCATATATGTAAGTGAAAGCATAAACATACGGTGTTAAAAGTATTTTTATTGAAAAGTTGAGACTATTCTACAAAAAAAATTATTCTTGTGTCTATCGCGAAAAATGCTTCCCTGAGGAGTTATAAATGAATGAAAATCAGTCAAACATGTAAAAAATCATCAAAATGCAATTTTTCACCTCTTATATCTCCAAAACTGTGGTTAAAAAAAATCTAACAAAATTGGGGGGTATCCAGAATGAGTAGCAGAACATTTTCTGAGAGTTTCAAAAATTCTATTTTTTGATCTCTCGATTTGACAGACTTGGCCATTTAGATATATATATATATATGCAGTTTCAACATGTTCCTAAACTGTTTTCACTATAAAAAATTATTATTGTTCATGCAAAATCATGCTTATTTAAATTAATACTCAACATTAAATATTACGTTACTCGTAAGGATGAAAAAACTCTGGTAGTAATAGGAATCCGCAACAAAACCTAACTGGAAGGAAAAATAGGAATCCGTAATGAATCACAGAAATCGTAATAAATCATAGAAGCCTTGGAACCCGTTGTTTATATATAATTGTTGAATTCTTTTATAATCTGAAGAACCATCAACATTGGAAAATGGAACCATGTAATTTTATCAATTTGTATACGAATCGGTATGGCATTATATAATGCTGGATTATTCCATACATTTTCCTTTCACATAGAATTTCTCATCATATAAAGGACTATTTTTTAGATCGAAAACAGAAATATTTACAATGAATCTAGAATTTAATAAAGATTGTTATATACGGTGATTCTTTGTTAAATCGAGAGATCTAAAAATAGATTTCCTCAGAATTTTGTAAAAACGTTTTATTTTATGTACCGGATACTGTTAAATTTTTTCAAATCTTTTTAAATTAATGTTTTTCAACTGTCTCAGTTGAAACATACCAAAGTTCAGAGTTTTAGCATTTTTTGCATTTTTAGTCGATTCTGATTAATTTATAACTCCTTAGGAAAGCATTTGGCACGATAGTCATAAAAATAATTGTTTATAAAATTTTCTCCGTTTTTCAATAAAATATTTTTTTGCCTAGAAGGCCAAAAGTACCACTTTTACTCGCCTACGGTTCGGGTGATAATTTACATGCGATCTGAGGCATTCTTTACTTTTACTCCCTAGATGCATAATATACTATTCAGATTCTAGATGCATAATATACTATTCAGTGTACATATATATTTTCAATCACGTCGCTAAAAAACGAAGCAAAATTTTAAAATATCTTACATTCCTTTTCGTTTTAATTCGTGGTAGAATTTAACTATATTTTTTTCAGACCTGAGTAAGACTTTTTTTAAAAAATCAAAAACTGGATGAATGGGCTACAATAAAATGTATTTCCACGAATTTTTTGGTAGATATAGTTCGGATTGAATTTTTTACTTTCAAAAATTTATGTTTCATTTACACATATGTAAGTGAAAACATATACGTATGACTCTGAATGTATTATTATTGAAAAACTGAGATTATAAATTAATCAAAATTGCAAATCGGTAAAAAATCTGAAAAAATTCAACAGTATCCGGTACACAAAATAAAACATTTTCACAAAGTTTCAGGGAAATCTATTTTTTGAGCCCCCGATTTGACAGAGAGAAAATTGAGAAAATAATTTACGTAAAAATACTTTCACCAACTTTTGTTCCTTTCGTTCGTTCCACTAATCTTATTATTATGAATTGACGTACTGAAAAATACTGAGGCAATACACAGACACGATTGAGGGGGCTATGAAACTATTAATAAGAAAGGTGAGAGAAGGGAAGTGGACAGTTTTGGCAAGTGCGGAAAGACAGTTCTGCTCAGTCTCTCTTACGTAGAGAGTAAGAAGAGAGATGGAGGTGGTAAATGAGATAAATGTATAGAATTTAAGGAAAGTCAGATGGAAACGAATTTCAGAAGTACATAAACAAAAATATTCAAATATAATAAATGGAAAATACACAGGGTTTTACGTAGTGTAACGAGCGCATAGTCAGTTTAAAATAGCTACGCTCGAGCGCGACGGAGGCGTATTCGAGCGCCGTCTGACTGCGCGCGACGGTCTTAAACATGACGTCACGAGAGGAAGAGAAGCTCCTTCCCGCATGAAGAAGAAGCCATCTTGAGTTTGCGCGCCTCGCGAAAAAGACACGTGCTCGATACGCCCCGCTGCTTTTTTGCGTGTTACGTGAGCCGAATGACGTGTTACTCTGTGCCTCCACCCTAACGCGACCGACAGATCCCAATTACCAGCCAGCGTGTATACCACTGGCAGGCTGCAATTCCCGGAGAAGCAGAAGCTCTTCACTCATCCGAGTGAAATGGAGAGAGAGAGGGGAGAATGACCAGGCATTTTCGATGGATGAAGTTTGCGACCAATGCGTAGCGGCGATGGCTGACCAGCCACTAAAGTAAAACTTTACCTATATAAAGTGTACAGTTATCTTTAAACTTGTTGACTACCTTTATTTCATCCACCACCTCCAGCGATTTCACATATAATACATCATTAACTTTCAAGCTTTTTTTGAGTTAAAAAAACCATTAATATTGATAAAATTTGAGACGATTTCACCTTTAAATTCTGAATTTTGATTAATTTTTAGCTCAAAAAGAAGCAAAATTTCGAAATATCTTACATAGACTTTTTTTCTTGTAATTTTCCAAAGAATTTAACTATATTTTTTTCACACCGATGTACGACTTTTTAAGAAAAATGATGATACGAATGCATTTTTTTAGATCCAAAAACGATCACAGCCCATTCCAGGATTCATACTAACACTTTTGGACAAAATCATCACACCATCAATTAATTGGCAAGGAAAGTCCCGATCAGATTTTTAATTTTTTTAATTTACATATTTGCATGTATATACGTGAAAGCATATACATACGGCGTTAAAAGTACTTTTATTGAAAAGTTGAGAAAATTCTACAAAAAAAGGATTTTTATGTGTATCACGAAAAATGCTTCCTTGGGGAGTTATAAATTAATGAAAATCGGTCAAAATGCAAAAAATCATCAAAATTCCGTTTTTGACCCCTTATATCTTCAAAACTATGGGTCAAAAGAAATCTAACAAAATTGAGGGATATCCAGAATGAGTAGCAGAACATTTTCTGAGAGTTTCAAGAAAATCTATTGTTTGACCTCTCGATTAGACAGAAAATTGGCTATATATTTGTCATTTATTTATCATTCTTTTTGATTTTAATATTACATGAAACTGTAAAAGTTATTTTAAAATCAACTTTAATAATTTTCTACTATTTTCTGTGATTTATTACTATTTTGCAGGGGCATTTCTTCCATACTGATTTTAATGTCAGAATATTTACGAATTTTTATTTAATCGAATGTCTTTTAAAATATTACTATTACGTTACATACTAAAACCTTTCTTAAAACACATTTCATGTTATTCGTTCGATAAAATTACAAACTCAAAAATACAATACTTTATATTATTCCATGACACAAAAACGCATGCGTGGTATTAATTAAAAACATACCTCTCACTGTCAGGGGTTTCGCCTCTAGGAGGATTTGAGTTTCTATCAGGATCAGCAGTTTCGTAGAGTCCTTCTTCTTCGTGTAATTGGCGTGAATGCTGGTTCGATCCAAAAGGACTTCGAGTCGTGGGCTGTCGATATCTGCCGTAAACAAATCTCGTATCGTCGTCTCTACTTCTACTGCACCGTCTGCTACTGCATAGTAATAGAAATTATAAATTTAAGAAAATACAGTTAAAGATTTCTATAATCATACAAAACATATTAAATATTATTCTCGCTTGTCGAAAAGTAATTTGAATATTCTGATTATTTTACATTTTAATTTAGTATAAGAGTGAACTCTATCCGATTCTCAGAAGGCTCAAGATATTTTATTGTTATAAATAGATAATGCATCTGATATACTCTATGAATCTTTTTCTATTAAATGATATTCTTTATTTCTTGTAACGTTTCATGAAATAATCATAGAATAAAATTAAACCGCAAAAAAAATGAATAAGCTGAAGAGTCACCCAATACTCTCGCCCACGTGCTTAGAGCCCCTTGATAAGATCCTGATAGAGCTATTTCCATGGCAATTCGGTCACGACCATCATATCAATGAAGATGATAAAGAGATTATGCTTGTGACTATACAAAAACTCAGAACAGTAAACTCTAAGATGGTAAACTCGAAAACCTCTGGGCCTTACGGAATTTCCCAACACTGAGTTCAAGACATCAATCCATAAAGCACTGTAGATGTTTCTATCTAAATAAAACAAATGCCTACAGTAGAGGGATTTCCGCATCCTCTATAATGGTCCGACACCGCAGGAAAAATTTTCGAGCACATCATTCACAGTGGAATCGAAGAAAGCTCGGAGAGACCTTTATCTAACAACCAGTTAAGATTCTGTGAGGATCGTTCCAAGCTGAACGACATCAACCAAGTTGTAGATAATATGAGAAATACGATCGCTGACGATAAGTCAAAGGGCAGGAATAAACAATATCCTAGTGAGGTAAAATAGCCATTACTGGGACAATGCAAAAAGTGCGCCCTATACCGGGACAGTAATAAATAATACTGATATTTGTTCAAGTCTCAACATAAAAGATATAAGTAAAAATTTTTTAATATTTTTATTATGTTTATTTACTTAATTAAGTACGTAATGTTTTTTTATTCTGAAAAGATTTATATAAAGAAAAAGAATAATTATCAATACTCCTTAGAAACGAGATGCGTAAAATGAATCAACTTGCCATTTCGCTTGTATTTCACAAGTGAGAGTGTAACTTTCATAATCTTAATATTATTGAAATTCAACTTAAATGTACAGAGTAACGTTTTGGAACTCTTTTGGTATGTTTATGTATTAAGTAAATACATAATTAGACAATTTTTTAAATTCTGTATATTAAAATTTTAATATCCCGCCTTAGGACAAACTTTCTTGTACAGTTGCCTATAGTGGAACGAGAGAGCGCTGCGTGTTTCTGTTTTAGAAACCTTAGCATGAGTTGCGATTTTCCATGTCCGTTAGTGAGAAGCATTTGAATATAATTAGTTTTAAAGGAAATATAGTAAGTGCTGCACCAAAATATACTTTTTACCCTTGATATACGCAAGAATTATTTATATATTAATAAAAAAGTATTGAGTTTTTTCTGAAATTTGTTTGAACGTGTCAAACCTCAATATTTACTTGTAAGTATAATAGATACGTACGTTTTGTAAATTATTTTAATATTTAATAAATAAATCATATTAAATACTTAATTTTACAGGAATGTTCATACCTTACATGACAAAAGTGAAAAACCTAAGAAACATGGGAAGAAACGAAGAGTTGAGAAGGATTACAGCACTGACTCTGTCGAAAAAGCACTCCGATCAGTAAAGGAAGGAAAGTAAAAGTTTGCGAAAAGTAGCAGAGACTTCTGGAGTTCTCAAAAGTACTTTTTTCAGAAAAATAAAGAGTAATGCACCGATCGATTGTAAAAAAAGGTGCTCACACAGTACTAAGTACAAAAGAAGAAGAGGATATTGTAACATGGATATTGTACTGCTCTGAACGAGGTTTCCCTGTTACTAAAAAGCACCTACTTGATACAGTAAGGAAATACGTTATTGACGCAGGTCAAGAAAATCCCTTTAAAGACCATCGTCCAGGTTACAAGTGGTATACATTATTTTTAAAGAGGCATCCTAGTATAAGTATACGGATTGTTCAAAATTTGACAACTACTAGAGCTTCAGTAACAGAAAATGACTTATGACACTGATTTGTTAAATTAAAAGAATATCTTGAGAAGAAGGATTTATTAAACTTAGAACCAAAGAGAATATTCAATTTAAATGAACCATCATTTATGCTAGTACCTCCACACAAAGATCTTGCTAAAAAAGGGGCTCGAGCAGTATATAAACTTCTGAGTTCCAACAGAAAAGGTAATCTCACCGTTCCTTCTACTACTGCTGCATCAGGATTATTGCTTCCGCCTACGCTACTATCTAAATTGAAAAGTGTTTCAAGGAAAGAAGTCTTGGAAAAACTGCCAAGAGACTGGTCAATAGGCAATACAGATAAAGGATGAATGGTGTTTGAAAGTTTTTATAAATATATGGTTAATGTTTTTTATAAGTGGCTAGTGGACAATGACTATGAAGTTCCTGTTATTCTATATGCAGACAATCATTCATCTCACTTATCAATGAAGTTGGTTCAAGTTTGCAAAGATAAGCAAATTGAACTTATAGGACTGTACCCAAATGCGACGCATTTAATACAGCCACTGGATGTTTCACTTTTCCATGTTTTAAAGGATAAATACAAGGAAGCTAACGATGCATGGAAAATACAGCATAACATAATTGATGTGAAAAAACATATGTTTGTTGAGATTTTGAAGAAAGCTTTGGATTCATACGACTTCTCAAATTGTAATAAACATGGTTTTGAAGCATGTAGATCAGTCCCTTTTAATCAATACGCAGAGCAATATAATATTCTAAGTAAGAAGAAAAGAGTGAAAAAAGATTTATCTAATAATAAAGGTGAAACAGATGTTTCTAATAGAGAATGCACCAGTCATTGAAACTACTATAGTCCCATTACTTACTAGTCCCACTTTTGAAAACAGTTGAGCCAGTGTTATTGTAGACAATAATGAAGCACCAAATTCTGAGGAAACTAATAGATCCATTGGGAGATTTACAACTAAATAATATACTAGTCACCGTAGATCACAACAACAATAGTGGTTCGAGTACTTTATTATATAATACTACAGCTGCAATTGAAGTGGATGAAATGAAGTACTAAAAATTGACGACGGCAGATGAACTAACATCTTAATATTATAAAGGATTTGAAAATCTTTTCTAATCTCACAAGGAGAGTATCTCAGATCCGGATCACGGATTTTTTTCAAACTTTGAGATACTAGAATGATTGGCGCGCTACACGCGCTTCTACTATTCCTCTATTCGCTTTAAAATTGTTTTAATTAGATTATTTATCACAACGCTTTTATAATAATGATTTTTATTTTATTAGTCCGGAAATTAAAAAACGCCATTAATAAAATAATTTGAAATTCGTAGTACAAAAATAGGAAATGGTCGAGATAGAGGAGAGCGTGAAAATTAGAAAAGAACAGTGGAGAGGGCTCTAGTACGGGTGCAGTATGTACTATTTAAAATGAACGTATTTTATTCAATAGAATACATTAACTCTAAAGTTAAATACATAAAAAAATAAATAATATAAACATATGTATAACTTCACGTCAACTTTTGAAGGTGAAAATTTTAAAATTCCTCAAAATGGGTTTTTCTTATTCATAATTAGCCTCAAAATACCATCCCAGAGTTTTAGACCAAACTATTCAATTGTTCAAATGTTGGAAATAATTAAAAATTTGAAAATTTGAATTTTTTTCGAAAAACAGCAATTTTCATGATTATTTAACTCAAGAAGGTGAAAGTTTTTATATAACACATTAAGGTACTTCTCTAAGGACTCGTGAGTCATGCACTAATCACGAAACAATAAATATTAAATTAACATTCTCTTAGTGAAATCATGTATGAAAAAACTATTTATGAACATACATAACTTTTAAGTAAAAGGGTGATGTAAACATAGAGAAGAAAATAAATAATTTGTAATTGCACTAACTCATGATTTACGTAGTAGTGCGAAATAGGTTAGAAAACGGCGATTTTCTATTTTCAATGATAAATATCTTTTTAAAAAGGTCGGCTTGTTACATATTTTTTGTACTTATAAAGAGTATAATTTGATCTTTGAGAACATACTTTTTATTTTCGAAAAATCTACCTTTAAAGTATCAACCTTTATCACTTTCTATAACAATTGATATGATTCTCATTATCTGTCATATGAAAATGACTAACTTCAATAATTTTTTTTTTCAAAAACTAAGTCGACAACTTATATTTTAAAAAATAGAGAAAAATTCTTTAGAGTTTAAAGAATACGCTAGAATTTTGTTGCTTTCGAAACCCACTTTTTGATATTTTAGAGAACTACCTTAAATGGGAAAAAGATTCCAAATTGTGAGTAGAATTATATAAAATTTTTACAAATTGATCAAACAAATTTTTGTCTTTGATAGTTGAAACCCAATCCTTCACTTTATGTAAAAGACGTCCTCGACAAAACTTATTTTCTGTAATACAGTCCAGAAAGTATATTAATGTCATTTCAAATATTTTATAGGTTAGTCTGTTGCTCATTTTATACAATATTTACTTTGGAATACAATCCCATCCGAAAAATATTCAATGTTAACTATTATGCTTGGCAATTACTTACATGCTACTTGTATACCCTGTAAGGGGCGCATGCATAATGGAGCAAGAAGAAGGAGCCGCCGCGCCGCTGCAATAGTGATGCCGCGGCCATGTTCAGTCCGACTGCGCAACAGGTCACACGTGCTCTCTCGCTCCGCAGTGCCGCGCCTCCGCCACGCATCGCCCGTACTCAGCAGCAACGACTAGCCTGCGCCTCTACCACCGCTACACGCCACACCGCCGTGAGAGCGGATAGCCTCCGGCCTACCACGAGGAGTAATAGTGAAAGAGCGAGAAAAAGAGAGAGAGAGAAGAAAAATAGGGATTGGCGCCAAGCTGGCCAGCTCCAAAGTAAGTAGCGCTGCTATTGTATTTGCCGCGTAGGACTTGCGTGCGAGCGGCTTCGTGATTTATATTTTACCGCCGCCGCTTGTATCGACACAAGCGCGAACGAGCATGCGACCATAGCGTGGCGTATCTCCGCGAATTTCTGCCGGCTGCGAACGCTATTAAATCAATTTAATAGTACCCCAAAAAACTTGAACATCAACTTAGTTGGCACAATAATCAAGAGGGTTGAGAGTACTAAATATCTTGGAATTGTCTTCGACTCTAATATTAGATGGAATGAGCATATTGATTAAATATATAATAAGACAAAATATCTTATTTTCATTCTTTACAAACTGACTAAGAATATGTCAACAGATATCTTACGTATGGTATATTATGCCTTGGTTCAGAGTATTATTTCCTATGGCATAATACTCTGCAGAAGTGCGTATACAAACAGTATCAAATTGCTTAAGAGTTTTCAAATTAGATTAATAAATATTGTTAATAAGAACAAATTTATCTGTGATAAAAATCCAATGTACTTATGTTAAATATTTTCATATGAATCATTAGTTAATCATTAAAAGGAATTACAATCAATGTATATTAATTTATCACAACAACAGGAAAGGAGAGTATTCAAATTCCGAAAAGACTAAAAACTGTTAGCATTAAGAATAGTTATATTAGAGCGATAATGCATTTCAACTGCTTACCGAATAATTTAAAAATAATTACTAACAAATACAGTAAGAAAAGCAAACTAAAGAAATGGGTAATAGATAATACCTAAAAAATAAAGAGAAACTTTGCTTATAATTTACTAATTTATGATAACTGCCTGTGATTGGAATTGGTACTGTGAAATGAAATTAAAATATTTGATATTAAATTAAACTATTTTCGTATAATATTATAGCATGTAAAATCGAATTTTTTGAAATTCCCTATCATGGGACTCTCACTCTATTGTATTGACGTCTAGAATACCGCGGACGGACTGCTACCGAGAGTCGTTTTCGATTGGAGCCGCTCGACAATTGGAACGCTCTACCACCATCGCACAGTGTGTTGAAACACCTAAAAAACCCACTAAATATCCGCTTCAAACCAATTTGGCTGTAAAAAATCTGTAAAAAATTGGATTCGGTAGCTATCCAACTCTACTTTAAGAAAGCGTTTCTCTCGAAGTGCACAGAAATGGTTATTACTATAACCATAGTAGTTTTTTTAAGTGGGGTATCGCGGAATCGATTTTTCT
>JAWWEQ010051233.1:0-10407 GCA_035583055.1 Torymus tubicola | reverse complement strand
ACACACACACACACACACACACACACACACACACACACACACGCGCGCACGCACGCACGCACGCACGCACGCACGCAGGCACGCACGCACGCACGCACGCACGCACGCACGCACGCACACACACACACACACACACACACACAGATATATTAAATAAACTGTATAATTCGACTTCATCTCCGCGGAATTAAAAAGTATAGTCATTTTTTAACGAACATTTCTCTCCGGGTAGCGTTGGAAAATGTTTTTGTTGTGATAGTTTCCTTACTATATGCACCCTTTTATTTTCTATTTATTACTTTTTAAAGAAACTATAACAAATTTAAAGTATTAAAACTAACTTTAAGATTAAGATTATTACCATTTGTGAGATTTAAACATGCTATTTTTTCGTTTACATCACGATAGATGTTTTAAGGCAATATATTTTAAATTTTCTCGTTTTAACAACAATTTGTTTTTATAATTGAGTGTGTATGTGCGCTCGATATTTCTTTTTTTAATGTTTTCAAATAGTACTTTCGAAGAGAATGCAAATTCATCGATTTCAACTTTCGTCCATTATTTACACTTACTAAAAACAATAATTTTATAAAATTGAAGAATATTCCCTTTATTAGTATTGAAGGAAAAAAATATTTAAAAAAAGAGCTTTCTTTTGAATAAAACATAAGATATTTATAACTAAAGATATTTTATCGAGAGTATAATCATTATTTGATCGCTATTTGCACGTCAGATTTATGTATACAAAGAATATACATATATAACGAAATATAATTTCTTTAGTCAGATGTCAAAGCCAAACAAACATCGCAGTGACGTGTTTCGAAACTTATTCTCTGAATCAATGTACTTTACAACTAACGTTAATGTTAACAAATTTGCAATGAAAATTCCATTATCTTGTCTTAAAAAAACGATCACAGGATGTTGTAAAGCATTTAAAGGAACAATACGATTGGTTGATGGTTCAATATCCGGTCTGAATATAGTGTCAAAATTCAAAATGTTTTTCGATATAAAATGAATATTTCTGTATCAATTGATACAGAAATTAGTTAAATGTTTTATTTGGGCATATGAATAAATTAATAAAATAATTACATTATTAATATTCCAATTAATTAAAATTTTGTATTTAATAATTTAATTACAAAAGAAATGTTGCTCAGATTTGTTTCCAAACCTCAAAATTTAGAATTCAAATCTGTTATTTTAGTATAAACAATTCTTTCTGAAAGGTAATGTTAATAAAAAGTACCGTACTGAAATCTAAAATATTTATTGATTTTGTTTCTGTAAAAAGTGAAGCGCGCGCAGCGCGCATGGATTATGACTTTTAAAGATAAAGAGAACTTTAATTACTTACTCTTTTTGATCAAATCTGACTCTAAACGTATTAGTGGAATTTCAGTAGAAAATTACGGATTTGTTAGTTATTATTATTGTATTCTAAAATATAATTAGCATATATTTATTAATTAGAGAAAAATACTAGTGACTCATTGGTTTAAATGAAGTCTTTGAATTGCGCGTATAAAGTCAGATGCCCATAAAAAACCTTTGTGAAGTAAATAACGTGAAATACTAGATAAGCAGCTTGAGTTTACTAAGTTTTTACGTAAGTTAGACGTCGTTTAAAGTACATAAAAGTGTCCTAAATATTTTATTGTCGATAAAAATTAGCAGCATGATGGAAAATTTAATCTCATTGATGCAACGTGTTCTGAACGTGTTCACTATGGATAGTTTCAGCGCCAATAAGCTGTGGGTTTCAATGCACTATAAAATATAAACAATTGCAAAAATAACAATATATGATGTTCGTTATTTAAAACATCACCCAGTGAGCCATCATGAAGAGAGACCGTTTATATTGGAATTTAGATAAAGCATAATGCATGGGCGCACACAAGAGAGAGAGCAAGAGATGACAAGATAGAGGGGGGGGGGGAGAAAGTGAGAGCAAGTACTGTCAAAGGCTGCTGTGAGGTGGGAGCAAATGATTGCACGCATACACCCTGTAGCTATTGGTCGTGTTCATGTCAGGTCGCCGCTCCCCAAAAGATCACTGCCCTTGTGTACATTGCTTTCCCTCTACTTCTCTGTTTCTCCCCCTCTTTCTTTCTTACTTTCTTTCTCTTTCTCCTAACAAGGAAGCATTTCAATTGACATTTTCCATCTCTTATTCATTATTCCTACCTATTCTTTTATGTGTATTTTACTTTTACCAAATTCAAACGGTAGTAAGATGAAGTATGCATGTAGAAAGAGAAAGGAGAAAGATAGAGGTAGAGTCAGGCAAAGATGGAGAACGAGAAAGGAAGAGAGGAGAGGGAGAAGTTGATAAGTGACAGAAATTTTGTCCTGTGCTTCAGTTTTTTTTCCGATGATTTTTTTACTTATTTAAGGTTATGATTACCGGCTATTGGAAAAGCTTAGTTGCTATCATTCTTAAATAATTCAAATATTAATTACACAAAATTTGTAATTTAAGAAAAGGACAATGTCGAGGTTTTTGGTTTAAATATCAAATTGTTATCATTGAAAGGATTACAAATACGCATGTATGAACGTACACATTACATTGAACGTATGGAAGAAACTCCGTTGCTCTTCTGACAGCATCTTATTCTCACATATACTTTTCTTCTCATCCTCTACGATTTCCATTTATCTGCTATTGTTCGTTACAAACGATGGATTATAAAAGTATTAATTATTTAAGAACTTTCACTACTGCAACAACCGTGAGCGAAATAATTTTGTGTACACGATATTTAAAGACAGCACGTAAAGATAAACGCGCACAGCCGCGAAGCACCAGTAGGCAAGACACCGATATAGGTACAGTGTACAACCAAGAAATACAAATGCAGACTGGCAAATGAGAAGCGAAGAAGAGCCGGAGCACTACTACAGATACACCGTTATATATACGGTTCCACTCACACATCCGCGAAGATTTACGCGTCACTGGTAATCGGGTTGTGGAGAATAAGAAACAAATAAAAAAAAAAAACAAAAAAACAGAGAATAAAAGGAATAAGAAGATTGTTATGTGGACTGTTATTATCCTTTTTATGCACTATAATATATTTGGTAATATTATTGCACGTATACGGAACTTATACGCGTATGGGTAGGTGTGTTCGTATATGTATATGTATGTGTATGAAAAACGAAAGAAAAAATGTTGACTAGACTTGTGCATTAAGAGAGAAAATAGAATTACATAATAAAGTCTTATTTTGTTTACACGCTGACGCGATTTAACACACGAGGGGAAAAAGATGCCGGCCGGACGTCTAAACTGTGTGGTGTACGGCTAACTCACAAGTGGATATATGTTCCACGCGTTTGCTTCTATCGTTTGATGAGAAGGCTTTGTGTCGACATCTACTGGTATACGATAGAGGTAAAATTCGCGACTATATCCCTTCTATATTTATTACTACATCCCCACATTACTACTTTGGCTCGATACGCCACGCATATGGTCGTAGAGATTGTTCAAAAACAAAAACGCAAAAAGTCCTGATAGTTAGTTGTAGTAACTCCAAAATGCACGATACTGAATGTTGTTTTACGATAGCATTTTGTCCATAAATCTATTCCAAAGAACATGCATCACGAGAATATGATAATCTCTGTAAGGCTGTGAATAACGGACGATTTTTCTCAACTTCACGTAATTGTTACGCCGTCTTACACAAAATTCTCCAATTATTGCCTTTTCGGCTTGAATTAAATTTCTTTACTTTTACTTAATTTTTTTCTGGCAATTTCGTTAACACCTATGAATGCTTAATGTTGATTAATCATTGATATACTTTTTGTGCACTTTTTTTATGTTAAATTATTATAAAAAAAAATACAACCTATTTCTGAATTTTTAGATTTTTCTTTGATTACCTAAAATTGTATGGTATTTAAATTTTTGTATTTGAATTAAAAGCTTATAAATTGCAGATCAACTATTTAACCATGTATATGCAATTATGTTAATTAACCCATTAACGTTTAAAAAATGCAAAAACTTTTTGACAAAATTCAAGCCTTTCAATTTTATATTAAATCGTTCACATTTCAACTGAAAATCTATATTCGACAATTAAGTATTTTTTTTAATAGCACGTCAAAATTAGCAGTCTCAAAATGCAACATGGCAAAGTAATGAATATCAAAAATAGTCATTGAATTAAAACTTGATTTTTATTAGAAAACAGTTATAGCAGTAACATGAAATTTTACAATATTATTAATAAAATATTATTATAATTCAAAGTTTCTTAACTTTAACTCCATTAAGTTTATTATAAATCTCAAAAATATAGACGAATAAGCAGGTTAAAGAGACTTTGTCACAATTTTCTTTTCGGAGCTAGACTATATTAGAAGGATTCGAAATATACCTAACATTAAACTTCGTATTTTTTGTCGTATAAATTTTACGCAATATTTTCGCAAATCCTTAACTAATGGAATCTTTTTTCGTTTACTCCTAGAGGAAGCTTTGTAATACTAAAATTTTAAGTTTCGCTAAATCTCTCTAGAACCATGATTAGAGGTGTTAGAAGTTTGAATCACAGGATTTTAGAAAATGTTTGTATGGATATGTGTATATGTGTGTGTGAGTATGTGCATGTGCGCGTGTGCGTATGTATACCGCTTTATCTTCAAATCGATTTTAACAAACTGGGTCCCTTTTTTGTTTTTTTTTTTTTCGAATTTGGAAAAAAATAATTTTTTATGATTGATTCATTTTTGGTTTATAATGAATTTTTAATTTTCGAAAAATTCATTTTGTAATTCTTTTATTGATCAAATTTAAAAAAAATAATTAAAAATTTGTTTGTAAATAACTATTTGGTTCATCCTAAATGTCCGTGTGGCAATCTGCAATCTTTAATATACTTTATAAATAAGAAACATATAGTGTATAAGTAAATAACCTAAAAAGATAATTTAATACTATTATTTTGATTTATAATATAAAAAAATTTTGAAATAAAAAATAATTTATTAATCATTAAAATAAAAAATATTAATATTAGTATGACTAATTATATACATAACCTCCAACTCCGGGTCTTCCTTTTTTAATTTTTTAATTATTAGGTTTGTTTATTTTATATAAACGGGTGATTTTATGTCAACCAAGAGGACAAAAATTTTAAATTTCCTGAAACCTCGATTAATATTTTCAAAATACTAAAAAAAACATAGAAACCAATTTTTAGCATGATATTTGCAAATGTTCAAAAGTTATTCTAACCTGAAAATTTTGCCGAAAAGGCAATTTTCATGATTTTTTTACTAAACTAGCAAGATCATGCGCGCTCCACTTGCTCTCTTTTTTAGTGTAATAATGTATGACAATGAATATTGCAATATTATATTGCATTTATTTTTCTTTTTTTTGTATTCTGAGATTTATACAATTTTACACAGAAGCTGGTATCGTATTTATTATCTTAATATTTGCAGTGAAGACAAATTTTTAGGTTAGGGTTCCACTGAAATACAATTTTTGCAGCTTTTTATTATGTAATAACAGTTTATAACAAAAAATATACTTCTAATTTCTATTTTCTAATGTAATTGTTAAACGATTTAAAATTTCGTGGTTTTTTTCGGACCAATTAGATAAAATCTTAAGCACCAAGCTAGATTCAGCGTCGACCAATCACGAACTTATAGTTTATCGGATTCGGCCAATCCCAAACGTTTTATTTTGGCTTCGGCTTTTCTTCATCACTTTTTTGAGAGAGAGAAAATTTAAACTTTTTGTATAGCACATTGTATAGGAAAAAGTTTACAAATTTGGTGAAGAATCATGAATTTTTTTGAATGGATTGCCAAAACTTTTGACATTTGGAGTTGACAGCATACATTTGCAAGTTGACATCTCTGGTACGCACAGATTTAAAATTTTTAGAAAAAATAGTAAAATTTTATTTTTTTACTTCCTTTTGATCCTTTTTTCCTTGTTTCAGAGTGGGATCCTTGAGTACTGGAAAAAGTAAAAAGAACAGAGAAATAACTGTTATCTGATAGGAGAGGCTCAGAGTGCAGGAACATCAATTTTCTTGGAACTTACAGAGGTTGTAGGAAATATCACACCATAAACCTCTAGAGTTATAGATCCTAATGCCTCTCCAGAAAAATTAAAGAAGTGCTGCATGGGCACTATAGGGCTAGCCGTATAGAGCCAAAGCCGGCATGCTTGCCGGCTCGTTTGGCTTCGGTCGTCACTGCGACTGTCGGGCGCCCCACTCACTCTAGTATCTAAGCACTGAGACCGGTCTTGCCGGTCCATTAATAGTATGTAAATCGATGACTGAATTATATCTGTCATACTAAAGCCCCGTACACTCGTGATATATTGTGATCTTCGTTGGAGATGCGTCGAATTTTACATTAGTAGTCTTCATGTATTGTTATATCTCACTATCATCCGAATTATTGTCTTACTTGATTAATTAATGTATATTATAATTTTGCTCAAGCGAATAAACTATTATCTATCTATCTATCTATCTATCCCCTGGTCTACGTTTACTCACTGTGTCACTCTCTCTCTCTCTCGCCCGTATGTGCGCGACGCAAACGGTTATTGACGCCGTATCGACCGGCGCTCAAGCACGCGCACGCTTTAAAAGCTAGCTATGAGAATTTTCTGCTGCTGTCCATGAAGTCCTGATCGAGGTAGGTCCTGAGTTTTCGTCATTGTATAGTGTAGTGACTGTCCCTCTTTGTTTCTCTCTCTTTCACCCAAGGGGCTGTATGTACGTGGCGCGACGGCGCCACAGTTATTGACGCCATATATCGACCGGCGTTCGAACGTACGCTCGTTTTAAGAGCTACATTGATTGAAGTACGTATGTTGGTTGATCATACTAGCTGATCTGGTGCATGTGAGGATCTTCTGCTACCGTTCACGAGGTCCTCTTCGAGATTGATGCTGAGGCTTCATCTGTGTCGTGCTGTAAAGTGATCCTCTTGGAGGTTATGTTATTCAGAGACGAAGTGTAAACATAGGTGATATAAGTGCACAAATGATTTACTGTCGACGTCAAAGAAGAAAAAAAGGAGAAGAACTCAGTAGATAGAACGTATTTGTGTAAGTATACCACTGTCTCATTATTATTTATTCATAATAGTATTATACTATTCAGTAACGTGATTAAATATATTTTTTTTATTCCTGAAGCTGAAATAATATTTCTGATCTTTCTTAATCTGTATTTTTTTAAAAGTCAAATAGTCATTTCATTAAATAATGTATTTTACCTTTTATCGCATAAATATGTTTATGTGAATTTTATTTCAGTAAATAAATTTCTAATTCATTTTCATGTTTTTTCTTTTATTTTACAAATTAAGCACTATTAGAGACTACAGAATTTTACTGATACTAGAAGTCACATTATTTTTATTTAAGTAAAGGGCTTTAATACATAAATTTAATTCATTTTTAAAATTTTTAGTACTTAGTATACTAATTACAAAAGGCTCTGACAAGGGACGCACCAGGAATGTGGGTCCTGGAATTGGCTGAAATTGTAGAAGGCACTTCTTTACGACAAATAATGAGACACGTGTCTCAGGATTTTTCTGAATGGGCCTTTTGTTCCGAGATTCAAAATATTTTATGTCTAAAATGAACTATTTTTTATGAAAGTTAGGTTCCTTTCTTTAGTCATAGGTTAACGAATAATTGGAATGTGTATATAGATTAAAGATGTATAAATCGAGAAAGAAAAAGCTTTAATTTAAGCTTTGTCTCGTTAAAAAATGTTAATTTTTCAAAAAGTTACACGTAATCAAAAATAGAGTAAGAAGATAGCTTAAATCACCACCCATTAAAAGCTTTTAAAAGTTGAGTAATTTTTAGTCATTTTCTTACCTTATTTTCAATTACCTTTAACTTTTTAAAAAATTGACTCCTGGTACTCCCTTGTGAGTTTCGGATCCGTCTCCTAGTAAGAATTAAGTTTTTGAATAATGAATTCATTCATAATTTGTATGGAAATAATTAGTTTTCTGTACAGTATGAACAGAGCAGGCTCTAACTATTGCATGAAATGTAAAAAGAAATGGATTCTCTTTTAAGATTTTTCATTTACGGAATGTGGCTGTATAGTGTCTCTGTCTTGTGCTTCTTGTTTTTTAGTGGTGCAATGAGAGGGATACTGACATAATTATTGCTTTCCTGCGAGTGAGTTTTCTTCTGCTCTGAGCTCCTCCTGCAGCTATAACTCTAAGGTCGCTCAAGGCTCATGATAACTGCTGCGGTCCCTTTCACTGGTGAGTAGACTTTCAATGTAACACGACTTAGTTTGTTACTTCAGGCATATACTATTCTTTCAGCTAAACGGACCATGGGTTACAGTTATGACTAGCTTTACAGTGTGTTTACAGAACATTTATGGTTACAGTAGTTATCGTATCCAGTATTTATTTCATATTCAAGTTCAATAAATTTAATTTCAAGTTTAATAAATCCTTTTCTTTCTTTTACAGGTAGAGTACAGTATAATGCAGGAGAGAGAGAGACATGTAGATTTATATAATATAGTATTATGTAAGGAGACAGATGCAGACTTAAAAATGCTAAGGAAGTGCAAGAGGACTCATCAAGAGGCCAACATCACTAAAGTGTCAGCTAACCTTCTATTTTTCGGACTACTTCTTGTTGGGGCTACAAAGAGATTGCATGTCGAAGCTCTCTCTCTCTCTCTCTCTCTTGCGCACTAGAGTGCGAACCTGGCGCTCCCACTCCTGCTTTTCACAGGTTAGCCTCACGGCACACATCACCGTGTGCGCACCTGTAGCAGTAGCTGTGCTGCCGCGACCGCTACCAGAAACGGCCTGGGCGTTGGTACCCGCAATACCGACCATCACCAACTTGCCGACGACGCGTGAGACGCTCCATCTGCTGCTTCAACCTTTTCCACACCGGACGCCTGCTGCTGCTAGCACGGTATCATCGGGTGCACGCGTGCCTGCTACGTACTCCTTGCATCACTCATTATTTCACCTGGGTATGAGTGCCCTGCGTGTAAGATTTGTCTGTCACGAGACGACAACCTGACATTGGCCTCTTGCTCTACCTGCTATCGTCTTTTCCACGCGCGCTGTCTTGCCCCTGCAGCTCCAGGTTTGCCCGTTTGCTGTAGCACGTGCGCCGAAATTCGATTCAGCGCAAGTACCAACTCCAAAAAAGCAACCATCAAGAAGCAGCGCCCGGTGAGTACGCCCGAGACTGCGCTCACCGTGACGTCTCTAAGCCCGGCACACTTGGAGCACCTGGCCACGCTTCCGGCTACAGGCCAATGCCTCAAACGGACATCATCGGCGCTCTCTTCGCCCTCGTCGACTTCTACACCGGCGCATAAGACATACTGTGTGTCTTCGCCAAATCTCTCGCCTCTGTCAGCGGTTGAAACCGCTGTTGCACGTATTTCACCAGCCATGCTGCCGCACTCAAACCAGCCGGCAGAGCGAATCTGCGCACGCGTTCAGCGACGCGCTACCTTATTTCTTGCAGTTCCTGGAGCTCTTTCGTCAATCTTACGCTCGGAATATCGCATCTCTAAGCGAGAACACGCGAGTTGTCACTGAAACACTAATGCGATAAAAGGTCACGTCGCCCATGTTGAAGTTCTTGAAGCAAACCAGGATGCGCGCAACTCTGAACACAAGGCAGACGTGAGCGCTGTCCGCAATGACCTGGCGCGGGTCTCTGCCGCGCAAGAGGCTTTTTCACGAAATTTCTCTTTTAAAGATCCGCGCGAGATTCTTATCAGAGGCATCCCAGCTATTTCAAGTCTCTCACCGTCGCAGATCTCCGCTGTTCTACTGACCGCCCTGGAGCTATCCCATCTCGCCCCGCTGGTCACCGCCTGGCGAAATTGGGATCTGCATCCTCGCGATTCACGCCCAAACAACATCGGTAGCAGTGCCTCCGGATCCGCGTCTGCTCCACAATCCCAAGCGCTACGTGATGTGGCTACTCGGACTCGTGCGATTGTAATCACGCTCGCCTGCCCGACCACTCGCAATGACATCTTGAAAAAGACTCCTGAGCTGCGCAACATTACCTGCTGCCAAGCCATTTTTGGTACAGGCGGCGACGCTAAGATGTCAGTCACCGCGCTTTGACCGGGCCCAGTCTACAGCCTATTAGAACGCGCTCTCATCTCATCTCATACAGCTTCAGAAAAAAGCTATGAATTTTTAAAAGATGTAAAAATAGTGAAAAAAACCTGTTTTTTATATGACTAGCGGATTCAAAATTACTTATTATTGACTTTCATGAGTTTATTCCACAGAATTTTGTTTTTATGCTGCTTCTTCAATAGAGTATGATTATATTTTACACCACAGCTGTAAAAT
>JAWWEQ010051232.1:0-10407 GCA_035583055.1 Torymus tubicola | reverse complement strand
TACCTTCAATTTGAGACGTTGATCGCCTTTCTATCTCATTTAGAACAAAAGTTAATTGATTTTAACACAAAATCTTTCACTTTTCCACATAGTGCGCCGGCAGCAGAAAGTCACATCTACATCCCATTTTAGGCCATAAATGTACCTAATGCAGATATTCTGCATTCTTTGCAAACACACTCTCAACTCATCTTTCGCATCAATCAATAGAATATCGGAATACTCTAAATAGTATAGTTTAGTGTAGTATAGTAGTATTTATTTTTCATTAAAGAAAAAGTACATTTTTATATCCTATCATCCCGCATTCCCCCAGGGGTGTGCCTGAGTGGTGGGAAAAACCCAATAGGCAAACCGCATTGGATAAATCTGTTGAGATTACATGGACTTCTAGTCCACGCACTCTCCATAGAATTTAGATAGAGAGAAAGAAGCCACCGCATGCAGCAGCAGAGTAGCGCAGCGGACTGACTGTTGCTCTCTCCTCCCGCCAACTGTGTGCCGTACCGACGACGTCGTGTGTGCGCTCGCGCCGACGGACCCGGCGCTCGCATACTCGTTCTACAACGACCACGCTACGAGCATCGCAGCTACGCCAGTATCACCACATCAACGCCTATAAAAGTTTTGATAGAAGATATATTAGAAGAGAAATGAAGAGTTTAATATTAAATATAAAAACAACATGCCTTCACTTTTATTAGCATACTCCAGCAGGTTATCGGCCCAGCCACGCTTGAGGTATTTTTGAAGGTTTGGTGAGTAAAAGCTTGAGCTATTTGAAAGCAGCTAACAGTGACACTCTAGAAGCAATGACTGATGCGAGCTTTAGAGATTGCATTGGCCAAACACTATATCCAGTGACTATTTGGTATGACAACAAGTCTGCAGGAAATTGCACTCAGATGGACGGTAGCCATAAATTTAAAAACTTCGATGATAATTTAGAGTCTATAAGAAGCAACTTAGAAGAGAATAATCTAGGAGAGAATAGAGAAAGAACTGGAAGTAAAAGATATATCGCAACAACACATGGTGATTATATAAAATCTTGCGTTTTAGATGGTAAAGTCTTAGTCAAATGGGAACCAACAAAAGAGAATGAGGCTGATATTATGACAAAACCCCTACCCTTTGATTCACACAATTATTTAAACGATAAGATCTTTAATTTACAGTAAAATCAATATAGAGAACAATAGCAAACACACACACACACACTCGATGAAAAATATTCCTTAGAAGGTTTGAATAAATACTTAGATGACTAAAGAGAAAATTTTTCTTCCCTTCTTGCAGATGCTCATAAAGAATTAGAAGAATACAAAACAATAGTTCCTAAAGTTTCATATTTTAGATGCAATAATACGGGTTGAATCCTAGTAAGTAATTAAGTATATCGGAAATTTATTTATACCTTAATACTTCTGAAACATCAAACGTTTGATCTGAAAAAAATAAACAAACGCTTTATTTTTCCGAGCAAATCTCAAAAATTTGGTTCCGGTGTTATAATATTTATGAGGGCTTCGAGAAAGTTCAATTGGGTGGCATGTATATCTAAGGCTTTGGAAATATTTCATAAATTTTGATGAATATCTTCAGTGTTGCTATTCACGTTTTTACTAATTTTGTTTATAATAGTTACTGATTTGTTGAGAACTACCATATCTTTCTGTTATTGGTTTGTAAACAATTTTGGTCATCAAAAATATACTTAATCGTCGTGCTGAGTCCATTTATCAACCCTTTCTTCAATCGAGCGTTCGCTGGAGATATTTGCTGCCAATTTTGGTACGTTTTATCACAGAGTAATTCAGCTTGCTTTAATTTTAATTCCAATTGTGACGATGATAAATTTGGACATATTCTGTTGAAAACCGAGATCTTCATCACTCATATTTCTTGGGAAGTAATCCACTTGAGAATGTAGAAAATGTAATTTCAAATTCATTACCCAGTCTACATTTTTGAAGCTCTCTACCGTATTCGATACTATTTCTTTGTAGCTTGTACTCTTTCGATTTTCCAAAAAATTTTCAGTTACTTCCTTGAAACACAACTAAGCTGATTTCTCCTTATTATTTATCTTCCTAACAAAAATATGATGATTCAACAAATTTCAAACTTGTGGTCCATTAAAAATTCCTTTTTTTACATTAGTATCGGTTATATTGAAAAATTGAGCTCTAAAGTATTTAAAGCATTCACCATCCTTGATTAAAGCTGTTACCCATTATTTCATTAATCCAAATTTGATGTGTAGAGTTGGAATAAGGATTTTTTATGGGTTAATCGGTGGCTCATGTATTATATTTTTAACCCTTTGAGGATCGAACAATGAACATTAATAAAAAATTGCTTTTTTCACTCTTATTGTATTTAAAAAATCGTAACTAAGATAAAACGACAAAAATTTTTATCAAAAGTTTCTTTTTGTTTCTTGCTTGTTTTCTTTTTTTTCTGTTAACAAGAGAGCAACAACAACAAATAGACACTATAATCTTCCAATTGGGTCACCATGAGTTCAAAATATTGATTGAAACATTTTTTAATATCATGTTACATGAGAGTAATACTAGGAGTCAAAGGGTTGGGTTAAACCCAGGTTCGAATATTTACGGTACAATAAAAAAAATGATTAAAGCATTAGTAACTAGATATAATGACTTAATGTGAAGTCTATAAAAATTATAACCATTAAAAGCTTTATTTAAAATTTTAAACATAAATCTACTGTGTTTTTTTCTACTTATATAAAATTTAAAATTTTATATTTTTGACCTTTAAATGACATCCAAATGACTTTCAGATAACCTGGGCGGGCCCAACAGACTCTGTATTCGGATTTAGCGACCCCAAAAACATAAACGTACTGGAGTCGCTTCTTTGAGACTTTCCACTTTTTTTGTCTGTGTTTCTTTGTGCAGTGACCTTTGGACGCGCAATTGCATTTTGATAGATTACGCGACAAAATTTACAGTAAGACTTCACTTTATTTGTCATGAAATTTTAAAAAGTTAAAGAAAATAATATGTTTAATCTCTAGGACAAAAGAGCAGCAGAAAAAAATTATGAAATCAGCGTGAGTGTAAATTTGGTTCGTAACAATCATTTATTCACAATATTATATTTATTAAGTTATTAGGTTTTATTTTACTTCTGATTTATATTCTAATTGCAGACTTATAACTAGCTTTGTGACATTTTTGTTCAAAATTATACTCTACATTATTTATAATAAACCTGTGAAGTTTCGTAAACTATATTATTAAAACTTAACATTTCTAATAAAAATCCCTTTTAGGGCTTAAATAACACTTTATTTGGTTTCGTATAATTGCATGGGTAATAAGTATTTGTGTAAAATGTAATTTAAATAAAATGTTATAGTATAGTTAGTTCAATTATTCCTGTTATTTCTTACTTTACACCGTTTATATTTTTTCTAAATTAAAGGATGTTTTCAATAATATTTTATAATGTAATTATAATTTTTTTCGTGCACTTACATTCTTGTTCGACGTATTCGTCAAATTTTTCATCTCTATTTTTCATGAAAGGAAATTTTCGACTGAAAGAATAATTTTTTTTTCCTTTTTCTTGATTCTGAAATAAGAAAAGCATATTTTAAACAATTTCATATTAAAATAAAAACATTTAAACAGAAAACTTGTAATTTTGATTAAAAATTGCGTTGCACTGAGAAGGAGAAAGCAAAGCTACCGTCATCGCTCTGTTCTAGTAGTGACACCTCCTTAAAGTCTAGGCAATGGGCCGAAAAAGAAGTAAGGGGAAGCAAAATTGGGTAGTACTCACAAAGAGAATATCTAAGATCCGGATTACTGATTTTTCTCAAACTTTGAGGTATGATTTTAGATACCGAAATATGAAGGAAGCCACAATATTAGATCCTAATACTTTAATAAACTAAAGTTATAGACATTATTAGTTCTACTTTAAAGAAATACAGAAAACAATCCTATATCTTTTATGTTAACTATTCAGTTTAGACAAGTTCGACACATAATTATAAAAGAACAAAATCAAACCATAAATTGCGACTATTCCATTACGTTTCTTAGATTTAAAAAATATCAACTCCTTCTAAAGTTACGATAGTTCAAAGTTAGGCAACTAATAACCACTTATAAATCGATAAAATCTAGAGTTTCAATTTATTGTGTATTTTATGCATATTTTATTGCTTCAGTAACTATATTGAAACGTTAGGATCTAATATCGTGGCTTCCTTTATATTTCGTGCGCGACCGTAATACGTGGAAATTGCAGTGGGTTGTATTTATTCATTATTATTATAACTCAAGAAATAAATACACATTTTGATTATTTGAAATCATTTTAAATATATGTTACAATGATAACAAATTTTTCGAATTTGTTGTAACTATTTTATTTTGAAAATCTCATAATTATTAAGTAATTAATATAATGTAACTATACTTTGCTCGCAACAAAAACCTTATACTACTTTGCCAATAATTCGAGACGTTCTCGTGTTATTTGCAGTTACACTTTGCTTATTTGCTCGAACGCATTTGAGTTCATATTTTCTGCAATCAATTTTCACTTTCGTGCGGTGTTAGTTGTACATACTCTTGAAGTCATAATTTTTCATTTTATTTCTTCTTGTTGACAAACCCTAATATAAAATCTCTTATAAGTGTGACACGGCAGATTGCCTGTCACATAGGAAGGAGTCACGATAGGTGAAGTTCGCGGAGTAGCAAGCCTTATCGTCAAGGCTCACTGCATCACGAAAACGAGCACACACGGATACGATGTTTTGTGTACTATTTTGCACACACATGCGACTGTTTCCCGTCCTAAATTATCCTCTATATCCTCTATAGCTATAGCTCCAACAAGAAACCGTCAAGGGGAGAAGGAAGTGGCTGTTGACATTGTTAGAAGACTAGAAGCTACAGCCACAGCTTTAATCAAGGATATTATATTAAATTTATTCGCCGTATACAACGAGAGAAGAAAATATACAATGCTCAAGGCCAACTCTCTTTACGCCGGCTGCGATGTAAACACGAGGCTGCGGGTCATGTTACCGAGAGTCAAGCCCGAGCGGTAGCCGATCTCGGCCGAAGGATGACGAAGAGGGCCAAGTTTGACTAAGGCGAAGTAGCGATGAAAATGCTATTCCGTTGCCTACTCCGTTCTAACAACCTCGTTAGAAGCCGTCGTGCCGCGCTACCCTTGGTCGATGAGTGTGTGTACCTTGGAGAGCGCCCGCCAAGCCCAGGAGGCGTGCCAAGGAGAAGAGCGAGTGCTTAAGCTTAGCTAGTCATAGTGAAAGTCGTCTCCTTCTTTCCCTCTAACTTGTGTGTGTGCGCGTAGTAATTTGCCGCGTGGTCTACGACATCGTCCGCGACCCGCTGCTACAGCCCAACCGCCGTGCTGGAGCTGTAGCCTCAATGAGATAAAGAGTTGATCTTGTGCTCGTTTTCCGCGAGCAGTGCAAAGTGTTGCACCTGACGCCCTGGCTTTTGTTCGTGCCATCACGAACTCCTTAGAATTATGTATATTTTTGAGATTTGATTTAATAAACTTTATTTCATTTTATTTTTTGAGTTTAATTGCTTTAGCGTCAACAAATAATAAGAATAATTATGTGTCATCCGGGGTGACCTAATCCCCTCGCCCCGTGATAAAGTTTATTTGTATACAAGCATGGATATCGATGGGGAACCACTAAGTAAGATTTCAAAGCGAGATGACTCAAGATATGTGCAATGTAATCTCTATATTCGCAAAATTACTGACCGTTGCAAACGTTTCGAAACCCGTGATGAAGCTAAATGAATATACCAGATGAATCAAGTATTTATTCAGGATGGGGAAGTATTATGTTGCAAATGCTACAATAAAATCAGATTTAAAAAATCGGAACTGGGAATAAGTAGTTCTGTTGCTTCTTCCTTGGCTAAGGGTCAACCAAATACTTCATCTATAGCAGAGCAAGTATGTGTAGAAATAGACGAAATGGAAGCGCATTCAGAACAAGAATCAAAGGATCAAGACAGTGGCAGTATCCAAGCCCAGTCACAGGCAAAAAAAAAACAGCGAATCACAAAAACCATTTTCTACTAGTTATACTACTTCTCAGTCACAAACGTCGTCTGGTTCTGATTTTGTCGCAGATATCGATGACTCTTCAAATATTGAATTCGTTCAATTGCGGGTTGATAGAGTAGTAGTGTCAACTCATTCTTATTGTTTCTTGTGTAAATCATATACTGATCGTCAAAATGTGCCTTTTGACGCTAGAATTCAAGTATTTCTTCAAAGATGCATTTTTATTCCTGCAAGAAATAGGTGTTGTACGAAACATTTAATAAAAGATCGTTTCTACAACGATAAAGTTGATCAATTTCGGCAATCGCTTAGCATTGATTTGTGATGCAACTTACGTCAGACATGAAAAGAATTCTAATAAATAATTTACATCAACGTAAATCTCATGCAGCACAGAAACAAATACCATTATGCAAACCTTTTACCATCTGTATGACAAATGGATTTACCGTTGACGTATGTGGGCCATTTATTGCAACAAAATGATGCCCAAATTTTAGAATACTTGTTGTTACAACTTCCAGATGGACTCAAGAATATTTTACAAAAAATTAATATATTTATTGTAGACAGAGACTTTCGTGACATCATACCTGTGTTAGAAAAAAATGGATTCCAAGTCCTTATGCCTGCATTAAAAGGTAAACTTAATCAGCTATCAACTCAGGAATCCAACAGTCTCGTTTAGTGACGAAAGTCGATGGGTAGTGGAAGCGATCCACGGCATAATCGGAAAAAAGTTCAAGCTATTACACCATCAACTCAATAATCGCCATCTACAGAATGTTGGATTATTCTGTAAAATAGCTTGTTCTTTTACAAATTCTTTTCGGCAGAAGATTAAATTCAGATACTGATAAAGTTGAAGAAATTGTAGAAAGGATGAATTTAACGATAAATGATGTTAACACCCTAGTAGCTGAACTAGAAGCAATTAATTGGAATAGAAAGTGTTACATTTACTTTGGCGGCAAAGTATCGTTCGTACCTTCCACCCGAAGTTATTGCGGACCTCGTTCTCCGGGCATCTATCGTCCTGGTCCCGTTAGGGAGACCTCCTTATGGGTGACCTCCTTAGTATGGCGTGCCCATACACGCCATCCGCACGATAGTCAAATGAGCAGGATATTGGAAAAAGGGTGCGTTTTAAGGGTAGCAAAGAAAAAATATGAGACTGTATTCTCGGTTAAATTGTTTGGCACGTGGCACCACCTGAAAAGGGACTATTGTAGAAGGAATGAGGGATCGGGGTAAACTTGACCTAAACGAGGAAGGTGGGGAATCGGCTGACCGCTCACTCGACTGCTTTAGGCTGATGAGACGAAAAGGCGTCAAGTAATTGAAACAACAAACAAATTCCGACTTTTAATTATGCTAAACTTAGTTTCCTATAGCCTGTGGCAATTTTACTTGTTGCGTGCTCGGAAGCTAATTACTCACTGTAGTGTGAATACTCGCACTTCACACTTACAGCTCGTATGCTCGGCGTTCTTCTTTCACCCTCGTTCACGCACCGCTTACGGGGGCCGGCATGGTACGGGGCGCGTGAAGTTGTGCCGAGACGTGCTGCCCCCGGAGCCAACATCTTGCATCGTGCTCGAGCGTCGTTTGGCTGCGCGGTCAACGCATGGGTCTTTCCGTTGGAACGGTAGGCGAAGTTGTACATGTTGCTGCTCTATGCATTCCAAGCGAACTTCGAATTGTAATATCATAGGCAAATTAATAAA
Organism: Torymus tubicola; assembly: GCA_035583055.1. Taxonomy (NCBI): domain Eukaryota; kingdom Metazoa; phylum Arthropoda; class Insecta; order Hymenoptera; family Torymidae; genus Torymus; species Torymus tubicola. Next base: position 2,572 of record JAWWEQ010051232.1, on the reverse strand, counting down.
AGAATATGAAAAGGGAAAAAAATCAAATTTCTGTAGAAACGCGTAACGCAACAGAAAGACTACTCCATTTGCAGCTGTAACATCAAAAGAATTATTAGATTTTCCAGAAATAACATTATCAGATTTAAAAATATTTTTTACGAGCTCTTACAAATTAAAGCAATCAATTTCGTACTTAGCTGTTCAGTTTGAGGTAAAATCAAGACATATAAATAGTAAAAGCTACAAATGTTACATTGATTACATGCCAAACACTGTTGGTCACCGAGGTATTTTTACATTTTTAAGGTTATCGTTGATTGCTTGCCATTCCATAAATTTTTTACAGATTTTTTTCTTTTACATCTTAAATTGTCCGTCTTAAAAAGATCTTTACTTCATTTTGCTAATTGTTTCGATTGGATGACTGGAACCGAAGATATAGCCAATCAAATTTAGCTGATTTCTCGAAAATCGTCCAATTGGCACCCCTGTTGTAAAAATCTATTTAATTCAAATGGGCTGAAGGTTAGCGGAAAAAACCCATTAAATGTTTCCCTTCGAGGAATGAAAATATTTAGTTTACTTTTTACCATGCATTTTCGCCTTATTTTACCTTAAAAACCTCACGATTTTGCGTATATTTAAATAATAAAAATTTCATATTATTATTTTTTTCTTTTTTGCGTTTATAATTACTGATTGAGTTTTATATTTGTAACGGGCCCTGGTATAAGGTCCGAATAATTATATATACAGCGTTGCGAGATTCGAATCTCGCGCACTTATTCGGATCGCGATCAATAGCGCGCCGCGCGGGGCTCGAACAAGAGACGGAGAAGAAGCAGACCATGAGAAGGCGAGAAAACTCGAGCAGTAGACATGTTGTCGACGAGAGTGACGTGCGAGAAGTGAGCGCTGTCACCGTTGCGCGAAGAGAAAAGCGAAAGTGCCGTGTGTGAGCGAAATAGTGAGAGTGATACGACAGCCGTGACGCGCCTCCACCGACAGAAAAGTGACCGCCACAGGGCCGTCACCAACCACGAGAGAAATAGAGAGAGTTAGACGCGGCAACGTCAACTGCGAGCGGGGACAGCGAAGATTGACTCCATCCCCGCGGACTCGAAGTGCGTTGCGACTGCGATGGCTGGCCAGCCGCGAGTAAGTTCCGTCTAACTTCTAGTTGTGACTGATTATATTGTTGCGTGCGCGTTTACCTCGCGATGAGGTAATCCGGCATAGCGAGCCGTGTGGTGTAGTTTTTGCGAAGCGATAGAGCCGGCGGTGAGCGCCGGCTCCCGTAAAAGTCTCGGCCTACGCCTTAGCTTTTGCAATGTGACTGGAGTTTATTGAATAAATTTCATTCTTGTTTTTATCTTACATCTCGAGTCACGCGTTGTCATTTAGAATGCCCGACTCGTGCATACTTCCCGAATACCGCCCTCTACCCTTTTACAGCTACAGTTAGCCGAGGGCATCGACTCCGGGAGGAGCAACGGTAACGGGAAGGTAAGATAGCCGCTGTATCTAAACAAGCGGTGTTGTACGGGAGAACCGGCTGCTAGTAGGTAAGGCTAGGTGTAGCCAGCAGCCTTGTTCTCGCACCGGAGTTGGCAGCAGTGCCACCGAGCAAGGGGCGCTCAAGTAGAAAGAGGCTTAAGCTTTCTACAATGCCGGCTTAAGGCCAGTGTTCGTCCCTTGAGCCACTGCCGACTGCCGGACAGCAGGGTTGCTTCGACCTAGAACCCTTAGCTAATACTCTGTGATCTCGGTGACTCTCTTCTCAGGCGCGGGTGGGGGCGGCAGACGACCTGGGGAACGGTCGAAAACCGACAGAAATTTCGACTACTTACGAAGCCCTCTACTTCTCAATACCTCCGATTCACACACACACGACGGATACACAACACTAGGTTTTACACTTAAGGAAAATCAAACATCAGCTATAAATTCAACTCGATTTATTCCGCCAAGTCTATTTACAGATTTTCCCGACAATCGTTTTCGAGCGAAAATGGTCGTCCGGTGGCCAGACACGCGCACGCGCAATCGCACTCGCGAGAGAGAAACGCCCCCGCTACATACGCAATTTACACTACAATTAGAGGGTCGGGGGCGGAAAGTAATGCCTCCCCGACGAAAGCAACGAATCGCTTACCGTTACTTGGTGTACGCTGTGATGACTCCCAAAGCGCTCTTTCTCGTCCACTCTTTCACGCTCTTTCTCTCTCGATCGCCTCTTCCCTCTGTCCGCTCGCTTCACTTTCCTCTCTCCACTTCTTATCTCCTTCTTGTCTTTCCTCTCGCTATCTATTTCTTTCTCCGCCCTTCTCACTTTTTCTCTGACTCTGCTTCTTCTCTCTTACTACTTGACTCTCTCTTACTCTCTAATTCTCTCTAACTTTCTTTCTTCTTATTCTCTGCGCGTGTGACTTATCGGAGGGCGAACGACGAACTGGGTCGAGAAACGTGTTTCGTCGATGATTTCCGTCTTCTTGCTCGTCGCTGGTTTTTCTTCTCTCTCTCTCTCTCTCATGGCGTTAGATCGGCAGGAGGTGTTAATTCGACTCGCGTGGTATGCGAGCTTCCGTGC
>JAWWEQ010051231.1:0-10408 GCA_035583055.1 Torymus tubicola | reverse complement strand
TACGAAGCGATTTAGATGATTTTAAAAGAAAAAAAATTTTGACCTCTCGATTCACCTGAGAACTGCCCATATATATATATATATACACCTAGCCGCTATTATTTATTTATTTTTATCGTAACCCATTATTATATTTATAGTGCCAGAATCCTTATAATAAATACTATAACCACCTACTTTTTTTTAAGAAATAGTATTTTATAATAATGCCATGAATCATTAATCAGAAAAAAATATAGACGTGGTCATAAGCTCCATGTAAAACTGTGCTATTTTGCAAAGTTTTCAAATTGATTTAGTATTTTACAAAAGTCGCTCATGCTACCTTAATTTTCGAGTTGGAGAAACGTAGAGCTCAAAAGTAATAAGATTAAAAAGACAGCGGAGTACGGCTGCGCAAGCTTTTCGTGCTAGACCCGAGTGTGTTTTTATAAACGTAGTTCATATTTTCGTTCTTTCCTATTTAAAAGCATTACACAATGTTTATCATATATTACGTTTTAAATATATTAATTTTTAAAAAATGCATAATCAAAAAGTTTAAAAAATCCAGAACTTCGGGCCATAGGCGGATGAATTACAAGTAAATTGCACTCAACCCCATGAAAATCCATCAAGTAGTCTGAAAAAAAGTTACGCCAACCTTTTTTTTTTAGAAAGGACTATATAAAGGATCAAACGACCTCTATTTTTATCAGATTGTCCAAAAATAGTTATACTAATAGTACATTTTTTTTTTTTTTTATTGGTAATAATACTTTATTTTATTTTTTCAGATAATTTTGGCCTCAGTGGCCTATAGGTGTAAGGCCCCTTAAAGTAATCGATTATTATTTTTTAAATTATTGAAACTGCCATAGTATCATAAATTAAGCTATCTGAAATATTATTATTTTTAAATAAATAAATAGTTAGTTTCATGACGGTACAAATATTATTGTTATTATTGTTCATAAAACTTTCTGCGAAAGTATAAAATAAGGCAAGTATAAGTTGTTTATGTATGTCTTTCTCTTTCTGCCTCTTTCTTAATATCTATCAGTCTTTATTCTGACGACTTAATTCCTACTTTCTTCTCTTCATAGCTGTTAACCTTTCTAGAACGAAATCTAATTAGAGGTCAAAAATGTTTTTTATATATGGGCAGTTCTCTGGTGAATCGAGAGGTCAAAAATTTTTTTTCTTTTAAAATCACCTAAATCGCTTCGTAACCATCCCATATGTTACCCTGAATTTTTTCAGATTTCAGATTTCAGACTCAGAACAAAAACTTAATTTTATTCTTGCACTATTCGCTTTATATATGTTGTTTATTAATTAGGTCAAACAGTAACATTGTCTAATAGTAACTTCGTGATCATCTTCCTTTTATACAACATAATCTGCTTGACTCATTTTTATTAAAATCTCACATAAAAATACAAGAGTAATAATCCATACAACACAATCTGCTTCACTCATTTTTAAAATGTCACATAAAACAGAAAGAGTCGATGAAATTGATACCACCACACTTCACAAATAAAAATGTACTAGGTCATCATCTAGATTTTATACAAAAACACTCCTTGTATATCATAAAGTAATGTACAGTATCCATCTGCTGTATTTACTTTTCTGTAGCAAGTGCAATGCTATTTCAGAATATAGAGATAAATAATATAAAAATATGATATCTGCTTCAATCTGCTTGAATTTTCTTTTCCATAACATCATCATCTAAAACTGGAATACAGCTGAAAAGAAAGGTTACACAAAGTATCTATTCTATCTACTATTTTCAATGTATAAACCTATTTTATAATTTTGGTTATTGATACTTGTCTAATGTTACTCATCTTCTAATCTAATTCATGAACTAAATGATGATTCAAACTTAAAGAATCACTCTTTCTCTTGAGCTGTTCACTGTATGTCATGCATAGGTATACGTATATATGTTATAGGTTAACTTCTTCCATATATCAAAACCTCATGAAAACAAGTTTATACATCGCACTATCTCTCTCTCCCTCGGTCTCTCTCACTCTTCCTCTCCTAGTCTTCATGAGTTCGTTGACTGTGTGTATATGTATGGGTATACATATATGTATACATATATAAGTATGAACGCTCCCGCTAAACTTAGTCATATGACCGTGACGGTCATACGACCCACTACTAGCCGCTGTGCGACGACGCGCAGCAGGCGGACAGCAGGCACTCAGCTAAGCACCTCGTGTACGTGTAATAATGTGTAAAGTGATAATAAACAATTATCTTTAGTAACGACTATTGTATTGATTCAGGTGTGATCATTGTTAATAGTTAATATTATAATGTAACTTCTGAACTACTTGTAAATATGTTAATATGTTATTGTAATTAACAATACAAGTCTGATTTCTAACCTCAACCCATAAGTTTGCGTCTCTGAAATTCGAGACCCTTTACAAATCAATATAATGACTACTACTAAGACTAAGTTTCACTTTCTCTCGGAGGCTAGACCAAGAGGAAATTTTTATCTTTCCGAGAGACAAATAAACCGCCACCCATCACGGTCAAACTTTTCGACAACGCTATAGTGAAAAACGTGGTAAAAGGCATGAAAGGAAGAAACAAATTTCGGAAAGTGATCATAACCCTCAATTCTGAACTTCAGGCAATTTATGTGGATGAAGAAGGCAATGTTATGTTTCACAATAAATACTTAGACGAAGCCCCACTAACTTCCACCACAGAAACTGAAGGTATTTTTCAAGTAAGAAAATCATCCCGTTCCTTAGCTAAGGACATTACCTTGGAAAAATTAAATGGAGAGAATTTCAATGCAAATACATGGCTAAATCAGTTCATTAGAGAATACAAGAGAGTAAAAATAGTGTAAAATAGTTATGCTGAAACACTCAGATTATTTTTGAAAAATCCGCTATGGGTTGGTTCATGATTCATGTACAAACAAATTTTTTGACTGGCGATTGGGTTTCGTGAAACAATTCCTTTTTGGAAACTTGAGGTGTACAGTCTTGGTCGGACATAACATATGCTTATAACTTTAGATTCCTAGGTCGATCATTATTGGATTTTGCGCTAAAAAAGAGAAATTTACTAACAGAAATAGATGAAAGTATGTTTCTAAACACACAAATAAACTTGATTGTTATCTCTTTACCAAATCACATTCAAGAAAGGTTAGAAAAAAAAGTTTGATAAACATGGAGGATTTGATGTCTAAACTGAAGCACCTGGTACATGCAAAAGAGAAAAGAAAGAAAAACAAGCAGATTTACCTGCTCAGAAACCATGCTCTTTTTGTGAAAGCTCAGGTTTCCCAAACAGATATCACCCTGAAAGTGTGTGCAGATGAAAAGCAAGAAAAGTAAAAAATGGTATAAATGGAGACATTAAAATAGTAAATAATGCAGAAATACAGGAAATAATAGCAGCAACTGACGAAGCAAAGAACGAATAGTTACCCCACTAATTATATTAAAGATATTGGTAAATGGCAACCCGGCAATAGGTGTTTATGACTTCGGATCTAACATATCTCTGGCAAATTATAATTTTTGGGAGAAGACCAATATACAAAAAATTAGTGGGGGTGAAAATATACAAGGAGTTACGGGTGCAACCAAATCAATCGGAACCTAAACATTAAACCTAGACATTAAAATAGGCAACATACAAGAAAAATGCGAAGTTTTCATAGTAAAAAGTAATCAGTTCACAGCAGACTTGATAATAGGCCTGAATTTGATTCAAAAATTTAAACTTTGCCAAAACGAAAAATTAATAATCACCCAAAACATACAAACAAGAGATACATTGCAGGTTAACTCACACATGAGAGCAGAAAAAGATGTACAAACCTTGCTGCAAAAATATGATGAGTTGTTCGCTAGGTCCAAGTTTGATGTGAGGATTATAAAAAATTACAAAGCTACTGTAAAATTAACAGAAAATAAATATGTCTCAAAGAAACCATACAAGAGTTCATTCGAAGACAAATTAGAAATTGAAAAGCAGATAGATAACCTGCTAAAAACGGGTTTAATAGTAGAATCGTACAGCCCTTATGCAGCCCCGGTCACATTCGCTTTTAAGAGGGATGAAGGCCGAAGAACGCGCTTGTGCACAGATTACACAGGTCTAAATAAACTTGTGGTACCTGAATGTCAACCGTTTCCTAGACTTGACGACGTGACGGTGCGTATTGGAAAAGCCAAGTTTTTTACTAAATTGGACATAAACTCGGAGTTTTAGTCGATACCAATTCGTGAGAAGGACCGATATAAGACTGTCTTTGTAACACACCACGGCCATTGGCAGTGGAATAGCCTACCTTTCGGGTTAAAATCATCACCAGCAATATTTTAAAGAAGTTACTGCCCCTAAAACGGGGTTATAAACGAGGCACTTTGCCCACTGGTGACAATGCTTATTTTTGTATAGGTCGACCTCTGGCTATATATAATAATAAAATAAATAACAAATAATACGGAACACACAAAATAAATTAGAACAGAGCTCCACGCACAAATGATGACACATAATAATACTGTTGTTTACTAATAATACTGGTATAATACTGAAGAAGGGCCCTAAAACGGACCCACTAATACTGGCGCACCCCCGACACGTGCTCCACATAAATGTCCCGGGACCATCGGATCGTGTCCGAGATCATCAGCTTCCTCATGAGTTCGGCGTATCTGCGGGAAATCATGAAGGAGTCGATGATCCGGTCATTGTTGTTATTCTACCCGCCGAGAGAGCCCACAATGGAGTCGTCCAGATCCACGACGTAGCCGTTGCTCTCCAGTTGCTAGACAAGAGGAAGATATTTGCGTATCTTCTCTTGTCGTGCAGCCTGGAGTGCCTCCCATCGATTTTCGAATGGGATGATTACGTCGATGATCTTTATGTTCTTACTTTGTTCGTCCCGCACTACGATGTCGGGACGAAGGGACGCAGCTTCACCTCAGGCACCCACGACGGTCTGGTTGACCGATATTGTCCCGGAACATTTAGCTGCCGCTTTCACCAGCCTGTCCTGCACATTGTTGTGCCTCCGCTGTCTGGCCGCGTGAAGCGGTTTGCAGTGACTCAACACATGCGCGGTCGTTTCGAGGCTATACCCGCAGCTGCAACAGCGCTTTTCGGCCCCGATGTCCCATCTCCGGTTGCCATTGAGAGGCAGAACACCGAGGCGAACGCGGTGCACGAAGAGCCAGTCACAGAAGCGGGTAAACTTACTAGTGCGGAGGAAGTGGTTCGAAACCCTCTACCTCCGCACTACCTCGAAACCTCGGCCCTGATCTGGTTTGGCCGAGACGTTCGCTGCATAATGCTGAGCCATGCGAGACCGCGAATTATGTCACGCGGCGGGACATCTCCCCGGGCGTTGACGCCCATGCGAACAGATGGTAGTTCGTCACCGACCGAGTGCCACCGCAACCCGAGAGGGGTGTTAAGCCTCAAGGAAGCGGTGCGAACTCGAGCCCAGAATGACGATTGGGCTGCTGACCTTGGCATCTCTAGCTGGCCAGTAAGGTAAGCTGCCAGCTCACTATTCGTGGCCGGCCGCTTCAACCTTCTGGCTACGGTCTCCCGCAGCAGATGTTGTGCCCGCTCACTCACCGTGGCGTCGCTCGCATGCAACATGCGATAGACGTGCGACACGGTGAGGATGTTGTGCTGGTCGGCCAATGGGAGTAGTCCGGCTTCCCCTTGTGACGGGGGATGTAGACTAGCTTCGCATTGGCTCGCTGTGGGAGGTTCAACCATTTCTTGGCTGAACGCCTGATCATTCGATCTGCCTCGGTCAGGTACTCCCTCTCGATGTTGGAGGCCCCTTGGATGATGAAGTCGAGACGCGGAAGGAGGAAAGTTCCAACCGCATCCAACTTCTGCCAGGAGGTCAGGAGGGAGTTGTCAAGTTTCTCGACGTCGGCGGCGAGTTCGCGTAAGGTGCTGATGGGCGTCTGTCGCACTTGGTATCCCGTGTTAGCCCGTCCCTCGTGCGGACCCTCGTGCTGACTCCAGTATACATTCCGGCGATGATATTCCGGATTTTACCCGGAAGACCGTGGAGTTCGCGCGCTTTGAAGATTGTAGAGTGCGGAACCGAGTTAAAGACTTTGGATAAATCCAACTACCCGATAATCAGCTCCGCTTTCCTCGCTCTTGCATCGCGGAGGATTTCTTGCAGAACGAAATTGTGCTCAAAGCACCCTTCGAACTGTAAGAAATCCTTTTGCTCGGCTACTGGGGGCTCCCGCGGGACAGCCACAGCGGCGGCAGTTGCGGTGGTTACGATTTTGCGCGGATATTTTTTCTCCGCAGGAGCGACGTAACCACACAGCCGGCATCGGTAGCTGATGTTATAGCCGGGGTGCTCCTCTTTTATGTGACGGTTGGTATTTTCCCTCGAGTCACTCCGGTGTACCGTCGACTCGGTCAGAGGGGGCAGACAAGCGGCCCTTCCACCTGGGGGAGTAGGTGGATAAACCTCCCCCCCTCTTCGATTATTTGCTCTTGTGTGTCCATTTTTTATTTTACGGCTGATCGCTAAAGCCGGTATAAAAAAGAGTTTTTTGAGTTTGTGCTCCCCCCCTCGGGCAAGCCGACTAGATGGGGAGCTAAATGGACTGTGTACGCACTGTGTACTATACTTGATCTAAGCCAATAGGCCGAGAAGCGATTTCCAGAGAATCTTATCCAACGTACTTAGAAAACGTGGACTAGATAGCTTTGCGATAAACTACATGGACGACATCTTGATACACTCAGATGATTACATAAAACATATAAATCACATTGACCTTGTTTTGAAGGCTCTGAAAAAGAAGGTTTTAAATTTAAGCTCGAAAAATGCGAGTTTGCATCAAATAAAGTCAAATATCTGGGCCATGAAATAAGTGAAAATAGCATAAGACCCATTAATGATAATATAATAGCGATAAGAGAATTTCCTGCACCACAGACAAAAAAACAAGTAAGACAATTTCTGGGTAAGGTAAACTTTTATTTAAAATTCATTCCAAACTACACGATGCTTCTAGACCCCTTTCATAATCTGTTGAGGAAGAATGTGGACTTTGTATGGTCAAACGAATGCAAAGATAGCTTTGAAAAAGTGAAAAATTACATATTTTCCAAACCAGCGTTGGCAATCTTCAAGCCAGATGCACCCATCTATATATTAAAAGATGCAAGTCTAATAGGAGTGGGAGCTACGTTGAAACAGCCTCAAGAAGACGGAGTATTGAAATCAGTATTTCACTTTTCCAGAAAATTGAACAAATTGCAAAAAACCAAGAAAGCCATATACGTAGAATGCTTGGCAATAGAGGAAGCACTCTTGTACTGGTAGTATCACGTAATGCGTAAAAAACTTTTTATATGGATTGATCATAAACCATTACAAGATTTCAATATTAAAAACATCAGTGATCCAGAACTCTTAAATATTCTAAATTATATATCACACTTGGACCTTCAAATAAAATACAACCAAGGTAAAAATAATTCGGAGGCAGATAGCTTATCTAGAAACCCAGTCCTCGAACCGACTGAAGAAGAAGAAAGCGAACACTCAACCATAAAAACGTCCAATTTTTTAAAAATCGAAGAAATAAAAGAAAACCAAAAACTTTTGAAACTAGATAACCGGTATGACATTAGAAACAATATTATATACAGAAATTTAAATAAAAAAGAAAAAATATGGTTAATCGAAGAATTTGGCGTTTCACTCATCGAAAAAGTTCACAAGGACCAAGGACACATTGGAACTAAACAATTGGCTATGACAATTGGCCATAGATTCTACTTTAAGAACATGTACAAACACATGAAGTTAATATGCCGCTCTTGTGAAACTTGTATCAAGAATAAGTCAAGGGTTGGTTGCTTCAAAGCTCCTTTGTCGCAGCTGGGCCCGGCAAAAAAGCCGTTCGAAATTCTATCACTAGACACTATAGGAGGATTCACAGGCAACAAAAGTCCGAAAAAGTGTATACATTTGATGGTAGACCATTTCACCAGATTCGCCTATATAATCACCTCAAAAACACAAACAACTGATAACTTCATAACATTAATAAAAAAAAGTCGAAAAAGATGGTCAACCGCAAATATTACTGTCAGACCAATACCCCGGCATAAACTCTAATGAGTTTAAAAAATACCTAAAATCAAAGAAAATAACGCTAATCTTCACGGCAGTCGACTGTGCGTTCTCTAATGGTTTAAATGAGAGAACAAACCAGACCTTAGTAAATAGAATAAGGTGCCAAATTAATGAAAATAAAAATAAAGCATGCACGATTATAGCAGAAGAGTGCTTCAAAGAATATAACAACACTGTCCACAGCTCAACAGGTTACACAACCAATTATTTATTGACTGGTACAGACTATTACGCACTACCAAAGGAAATAAATAAAAACACTTTGAAAAATCTCGAGAAAAACCGAGAAATAGCTTACGAAAGATCAAAAAAAGTGCATAATCAAAATAAAATTTATTATGACAAAAATGTAGTAAAAAAAATATAAAGTAGGAGATCTAACATATATCCAGAATGACAACAAGCTGAATAGAGGCAAGTTGGAAGTGGCTCATATAAGATAAAAGGAATGTTATCAGATTTAATATACAAGATCAACGACGGATCCAGGAAGGACCAGCCCAATCTATATCATGCCAGCAAAATGGTTCCTTTCATCGACCCTCTGGCACGATAGGGGGAATGTAAGTTTGAACGCTTCCGCTAAACTTAGTCATATGACCGTGAGGATCATACGACCTACTACTAGCCGCTCTGCGACGACGCGCAGCAGGCGGACAGCAGGCATTCAGCTAAGCACCTCGTGTACGTGTAATAATGTGTAAAGTGATAATAAACAATTATCTTTAGTAACGACTATTGTATTGATTCAGGTGTGATCATTGTTAATAGTTTATATTACAATGTAACTTCTGAACTACTTGTAAATATGTTAGTATATTATTGTAATTACAGTTGATTTACTGCAACAATACAAGTCTGATTTCTAACCTCAACCCATGATTTTGCATCTCTGAAATTCGGGACCCCTTACACATATAGGAGCTTGTTGACTGCAGACTGACCAATCACAACTGTGTCGGAAGAAAACAGCTGATCGAGGAGAGAAAAGAAAGAAAAAAATTAGAAGAAAGCAGCCCTCGAAATATTTCATCTGGAAATACATCAAAACGAGGAAATATTTTTAATCGAAACTTTTTATATACATAGTATATCAAAAAACCTATCTATCGATGTATTTAAAGTATAAGATATAAAATGTAAAGTCGTACAAAAAAAAATAGTGAAATTCTCGGACAGCCATTTCAACGTATATGTAGCGCGGTCGTCCCTCAGGCTTCTTCTACATTTGCACTCCCGCGCTCCTTGATAGTTTGAAAAAAATATTGAAGCTCTTCTCATTAAAGATTTTAATATAGAATTTGACAGTTATTATGAAAGTACGTGATGGAGAGAGAGCGAGAGAGTGAGAAACAGGGAGAGAGCGGCAGGGAGGGAGAAATATGAAACCTATACCATACTTGCCTAAGTTTTTACTTTTGTAAAAAGTTCTTTAGAGAGATTTCACTACTTTTTAAGAAAAAATAATTACTAGTTTTACAAAAATAATGTTGTGACACATTTAAAATTAATTATTCTTCTTAATTTATCAAAAACCAAAATTTAATTTACATCGAAATAGATAATATTAAAAAAAATTTCTTGATTTCCGATGCTCTTTAAAAAAGCAATGACCCTGAATCAACACTTGAAACAATTAATACGCACATGTATAAAAACCACTGCAAGAGTTACATATCATACTTAATATTCATCTGTCACTTGAGCAATCTAGTAAATGTTTGTGGAAATCAGATATAATCACCTGTCTCTTTAAAAATTAATTGTAGAACAGTAAACACATATTAATTCGAAGTCAATGCAGTTTTGGCCAAATCACAAACTAATCACCTCTCACAGAAGGATCACGTTAAAGATTTTTTTAAAATTATTTTCCTTAATTCACGAAAAACTAAAACTTAATTTAAAATTCACATCACTTAATTTTAGATTAATTATTCTTCTTAATTCGTCAAAAACTAGAACTTAATATAAAATTCACATCGCTTAACTTACACTGGAATAGATAATATTAAAAAAAATTTCTTAATTTCAGATGCTCTTCAAAAAAAATACATACATATCTTCACTTGGAATTTCCGCACTTATCAGTTCATCTATTTTTTCAGGTCTATTAATTTTATTATTTTTATCCATTAATAATAACATATACTGTCACGGGGCGGTTTCTAATCGCCAACTATCTGTTGGTGATTCTAACCGTGGTCTTCCAATTCACCTTCTATTGAC
>JAWWEQ010051230.1:0-10408 GCA_035583055.1 Torymus tubicola | reverse complement strand
CATTATAAATGTACTTTAAAATAGTTTCAATCTGTATTACTTCAGCTGATATTAATTGAAGTTATCACTTCTGCCGGTCGTCCCGAGACGCACATGGTTTATTTGATTTGATTTTTCGATTCTATACATTATTCTAAACTTGTAAAAAAAGTTTCAGTGGCATATTTGAAAAATTACCGAAGATATAAGCAAAAATGTCAATGAACATCTGTAGGAACCTGACACCAGTGTCTAGCAATTTTGATCTTATCACGTAAACGTAGGTCACATCAAGAACCAATTTCTTACAATAAATTTTACGGCTAAAAAAAGAAACTGAATATTTTTAAATTTTCATTTAAAATTAATAAAAATAATATTTTACTGAATTTTTTAACAAAAAAATACTACGAAAAAATCGTTTTGATTAGACATCAAAACTGAAAAAATACGTTAACTGATTTAATGTTTACATATTTTATACATATATATGTAATATCTATACACATACAAAAATTTTAAATAAGATTCGTGAACTCAAATCGCGCGCTCGAGTGCAAACGAGTTGCTAAAAAGTGTGAAAGACGCCTCTGCAAGGCGGTACCAACATGCGCTGTGATCTTTGCCTCGCAGCGTCAATTGTCAGTCTTGTCTGCTCTATGCGGCCACGTGTTCTTATTTTGGATGTGTCATGTGGGGTTAAGTAGTTTCATTAACATTCAGTTAAATTGTACCTTGTGTTCACCCAAAACTTCAACCAGTTGGATATATATTAGATAAGTTGTGACACGGCAGATTGCCTGTCACATTGGAAGTAGTTGAAATGTGCGGTGTAGCAAAACTCGCATCATCGTGTCGCGAAACGAGCACGTGTTATCGCGATATTTTCGTATGTTTACGCGCACACACTACTTCTCGCCCGTCTCTTCTATGTACTGCTTTCCTGTTCTTCGTCCGTAACAGCAACAGCAGCCGCTATAGCTATAGCTCCAACAAGGAACAGTCAAGGTGAGAAGGAAGTGGCTGTTGACAATGTTAGAAGACTAGAAGCTCCAGCCACAGCTTTAGTCAAATATATTATATTAAATTTATTCGCCCTATACGACGATAGAAGAAAATATACAATGCTCAAGGCCAACTCTCTCTACGCTGGCTACGATGTAAACACGAGGTTGCCGGTCGTGTTACCGAGAGTCAAGCCCGAGCAGTAACGAAGGATGACGAAGAGGGCCAAGTCCGACTAAGGCGAGGTAGCGACGAAAATGCGATTCCTCTGCCTACTCCGTATCAAGCCGTCAGACGATCGACCTCGTAAGCAACCGTCGTGTCGAGCTTACGTGGTTCCCGAGTGTGTGCCATCCTGGAGAGCGTCCGCCGAGCCCAGGAAGAGTGTCCAGGAACGAGCGAGTGCTGAAGCTTAGCTGGCCGTAGTGTAAGTTGCCTCCCTTTTTTCCTCTAACTTGTGTGTGTGCGCGTAGTAATTTGCCGCGTGGTTTACGATGTCGTCCGCGAACCGCTGCTACCACTCAACCGCCGTACTGGAGCTGTAGCCTCAATGGGATAAAGAGTTGATCTTGTGTTCGTTTCCGCGAGCGGTACAAAGATTTGCACCTGGCGCCCTGGCTTTTGTTCGTATCATCACAAACCCCTTAGCGTTAACAAATAATAATAATAATTATGTGTCATACGGGGTGACCTAATCCCCTCGCCCCGTGATAAAGTATAAATTAACAGAAAAAATATTAAATTTCTATAAAGCATAGATACTGTAACGGGGTAGGATTCTCAACACGTAATATACTCTTACTACGCACTTGTTTAGGGTTCTACGTCGAAAAAACCCTATTGTCCGGCAGTTGGCAGTGTCACAACACTGTATTTAAAAACTTAAAATGTAAACACAGTATATCTATATATATGGAAGTTATCTAACAGTGAAGGAACGAACACTTGCCTTAAGCTTTCATTGTAGAAAGCTTAGGCTTCATCCCACTCGAGCGCTCCTTGCTCGATGGCACTGCTGCCAACTCCGGTGCGAGAATGATCGGCTGCTAGCTCTACCCAGCCTTACCTGTAGCAGCCGGTTCTCCCGTACAACACCGCGTGTTTACAAATAGCGACTATCCTTCTCTCTTACCTTCCCGTTACCGTTGCTCCTCCAGGAGTCGATGTCCTTGGCTAACTGCAGCTGAAAAGGGTAGAGGGCGGTATTCGGGAAGCATGCACGGGTCGGGCACTCTAAATGAAAACGCGTGACTCGAGTTGTAAGATAAAAACAAGAAACACTTTATTCAAAGTTTGAATTTCAAAGTTAAATCAAAGTAAACGCGTAGGCCGAGACTCGCTAAACTATACGCACGAATAACACGGCCCGCTATGCCGACTTTAACTCACCGCGAGATACGCGCACGCAACTAATAAATAATTAATGGCGAAGGTTCACGAGACTTACTCGGGACTGCTCCGACATCGCTCGCAATCTCGAAATCCGCGGGGATGGACTGCCTCCTCGTTGTCCCCGCTGCTGATGTCGTCGCCGTGCCGATCTTTTTTTCTCTCTCTCTACCTCAAGGCGTCGACCGTTCTCACACACAACGAGGTTGGGTTGCGGTGATGGAGGCGCACCCGGCTGTTCTTTATTCCTATCACTATACTATTCTTTAGCACGATCTCACGCACGGCACTTGTTGCGATCACTCTTCTAGCAGTGGAGGCACGGCGCACGCATTATCACCTTTCTCTATATATCTCGCACACACAACACTTATCATCGCTCGCACGGCTACTCTCGGATACACACATCTGCAGTGCGGTGACGGAGCTCATTTTTCGCGTGTCACGGTCATCGACAACATCGCCAGTCTTCATCTCACAATCAGTCTTGTTCGTGCCCCGCGCTATCGTTCACGGTAGCATTGTAGCATTCGAACAAGCGCGCGAGATTCGAATCTCGATAGGCAATATGAGTACTTATTCGCACCTTATATCAGCGCCCGTCACAGTATATATATATATATATTTGGATGGGCTCACAGTGAGGAGAGCTGTTAAGCACAGCTGTGGTGTGCACACTATATGAAAATTAATTTTTACTTGCAAAATTAACTGATTTGTTACTACATATATCAAAATATACAACAAAAATAGCAGCTACTTCATTGGTTCTTTGGAAATTATACCTATTCTTATGATATCCAGATTTTAATGTAAATAATAATTTTATCTCAGGTTCCTTATCTAGAAATACTACCGGAGAAGTCTAGATTTATTCCGCTGATGACTAATTTCTTGTTTCATCATATCATACGATCTAGCAAAAATGTTATGTTCACGCATTATACTCTCCAGACATTCTAAAATTTCAACATTTGTTCCAGAATGATTTTGAATACGAAAATCAATGGCTTCCTGTCGATATATTATAAACAGTTGACCAATTTTCCGATGGATATAAAGCTTCGTTGATCTGGTAATAAATCTGTCCTTGTATTTTGAAACAATAAGGTGCTCTTCCAAGTAATGACATGTTCATTTAATTAGCATTAAACGATGCGAAAGAGTATAAACTGTTATAATTTCTAATTATTTAAAAAAAAAATTTAGACTTATCATGCGGACGATCACATAAAGAACGCAGTTCTAGACATTCAGGAAGTTTTTGTAATCTGACCGCGCCATGACTACAGCAATCTTTAAACGAATCACCTTTATTTGATACTCTTTCTGCTGAAAACTATTTTGCATTGTAATGAGTGCAATTGACATCCATTGGTTCTAAATAATGCTCTTCTTAATAACGGGTATAATTTCATGATTATTCCTACATCTGCGTAGTCTTTCGCGGCATCTTTCTTGACGATACTGCTCAAACTCTGTTGCATTTTCTTGAGCTCGTTCTTCATTTCGTTCTCGATTTCGTTCTGCGAGCCTCTCTCGATAACGTCTAATTCTCTCAATACCTTGAATACGTTGTCTTTGTTTATGAGCTGCCTCCTCTTTTGGAGTACATATACGTTTGCTAGGACCCATATTATCAAACTATATCTGTTGATGCGTTCACGATTTTTGTTCAATAATAAAAAAAACAATAATTGTCTAAACATTAATTATTCATAATACCTTTTCACTTAAGGCGACGTAACAACGTAAAATAACCTACTTTTATTATTTAATTTACTAAAATTCGAACATTTATTTGAAAAACCAAGTCTGTCAGGCGCTCCGTATATCTAAATACTATACTCAGAAATTTTTTTTACTGATTCTATCAGCAATTCCATGAGATATGCTCTTCTTGAAATAGATGAAACTTGCAGGAATAAAGATTCCTACTTACCGTCCTCAGAGAAAAGTAGATGTTGGTAAACCGTTCTTTTAAATGACCGAAGGATAGTTCTATTCTAATTGTCGGAGGCAATTCATTCCATATTCTGGGGACTCCCGCAGCAAAGGTATTTTTCCTGAAATCCAGCTTACAGAAAGGTACATCAATGATTAGGAAATCCATTCTGAGGGCTCTTGTTGCAGTGTTAGACCCGAGAATGAGTTGTTTTACTAAGTATTCTGGACAATTAGTATGTAGGATCTTGTAAATGAGCGTTGACATGAAGGATTTCCGTCTTGAATTGATTTATATCCATTCCAGAATGGCAAGATAAGGTGTGATATGATCCCTTAACTTTAGATCACAGGCAAATCTTATACATGAGTTGAAGGTCTTCTGAAGTACTCTTTCTTCCTCACCAGTTACATCATGAATTGCAGAGCTGCAGTAGTCTATAATCGGAGAGATTAACGTTGATATTAAAGTTGTTCGGATGCCCTTGGGATGAATCTGTCTTGTGGCTTTTAGTTCCACAGATATTTGACTGATTCTAAAAAAGGCACCTCAACTCCTTTGACTTTGATCCTGGATGTCATTGCAAGGTTAACATGGGTGGGGATGTTCGCATTCGTCCGAACAACCAATACCTTCGTTTTGCTGTTGTTTAATTTTAGTCCCATTTACTATCATACATATTCTTTCTATGTCTTCATTAATTTTCTTGATTTCATCATTGAGATTTCGTGATGTCGTCCGCGAATATGCTGTACCCACAGAATCTAAGAGTAAATCTGAAATAAAATAATGTAAATGGAAAAAAGGAGAGGTCCAAGAACCGATCCTTCTGGAACACCTCGTTGAATAGGTCTCCACGAAGATAGGTTCTCTTCAAAGATTTTAATGGCTTGGGACCGGTTTGATCGGTATGACTCAATCCATTTCATGGCATTATCGAAGAAATTAAGTTTCTTTAGAATTTGAAGTAATTTAATATATATAGCCCTATCAAATACTTTCGAGAAGTCGAAAAACACCATAACTGTGACTTGTTTTTTTTTCTGCCACCAATCTGGCCTTATCAAGGAGATAAAGGTGATAATAGAAGTCTGACAAGGAAGGTCCCCCCAACCCGACCTCGCCGATTGCAACCATTCTGTGATATGTTGTAGTACTCGAAAAAATAAGAGCGTATTTTGTTTGTGCCGACATTCACTTTAAAGGGGTAAAAACACCCCTAAATTTTACTCAAAATAGTTTTTTTTTATATCTGGGCTTCTAATTAAAATTTTGTGATAAAACAAAGTGCAAAATATTTGCCATAAGAAGCGTAAGATACTAGATGTAATTGTGACCCAACGGGTTGAAACCCTTATGTTACATTTTTAAAAAACTAGTTTTTATACTTTTTTTTCTCTATAAAAACCAGGATATGAGCTCAAAAAAATAAAATAAAGCATTTTTGTTTCCTTTATCGAATATTTCAAGTGTTTTAGCATTTTTTAAGTTACCACCCCAAACATCGTAAACTACCCCGTAAAATAATTAACCGTATGTAAATGATAAAAAAATAATTTTTTTCTTAAGATTCGTTACACGTGAAAACGGAAAATTAGAATAAAAGCAACTGTGTTATATGTTTTTTGAAATACTTTAATATAATTTTTAATGTAATAAATTTTTTAATACTTACATTTAAAGAGTTATTACAATATAATATTTTCTCATATTATGTTAGAGTTACTTTTTAAAATCATCAGCATAGCTGTTTAGCTTCATTATTATTACTATTAATATCACTATTATTACAATTATTATTATTATTAATATCACTATTATTACAATTATTATTAGTATTAGGGGGTTTTACACCTATCCCATTTTCTTCAAAAAATGACCTGAAAAAACAATTCAAAGTATTAATACATATAAAATACATAAAAATATTATAAATATAACTAATTATTGTTAAAAAAAATGAAAACAAGATCTGTAAGCCCATTTTAATAAGAGCTATGATTTTTTCAAAAAATAAAGTTTGGCGTAGACTTTCTCAGGCACCACTTGAAGGATTTTGATGGGGTAAAGCTTAAAATACTTGTTTTATATTCAACTCTGCGCTAAAGCTTCAGTTTTTAAAAATATCTCTAAATATTTCTTTAATGCAAAAAACCACTTTTTTGTTAATTTTTTGATTTTTTATGGTTTTTTGCATTAAAAAAATACTTAGAGACAAAATTTCTAAAAATTGGAGCTTTGGCGCAGAGTTGAATGTAAAACAAGCATTTTAAGCTTTACCCCATGAAAATCCATCCAGTTGGGCCTGAGAAAGTCTACGCCAAAGTTTTAAAAATGATGTTTTGAGTAAATAGCCTTTAATCTTCATCTTAAAAAAATAACTGAAATGAATGATTTTCCTCTCCCAAATTTTTTCTCTATCCTGAAACATATAAATTACATATAGTTAATAAATATATTATGCAATTTGGAAAAAAATATGTGGCTTACCATGTTCTTAATGTAACATGTATCAGCTTGTACGGACACAAGCTGTCAAACAGTACCGGGCAGTATTCACCAGCTAAACATCTTCTATACATCAATGTAACTTGTTAAGCAGGTAAAAATTCCTGTACATAATAATTATTTTAAATCAATTACTAAAATAAAATAAGCTGCTGCGATTAAAGTATTAAAAGAATCACATGAAACATACACAAAAAAGGAAAATAGCAATTCAAAATTTACTCTAATACTATGAAAGCAAATCATATAAAAAAGAATTATAAATCTTTAATATATTGGATATCCGAAGAAAATTATAATCACTACAAGAGAAATTTAATGCTGATTATGAAAAATGCTTGATAGTGAAAAGAAAGTAATAAATATTTGGTAAAGAAAAAAGTTATAAATATGCAACTTACAACATAAGAGTTGTGGCAACTAGTGGTATATACAGCTTGCACAGCTTCTAATCTTTCAGATGATTTTATCACACTTCATGATAATTAGTCCTTCTGATTGACTCCTTGATGTAGCCTCTTCGTGTAGCTATCTGAATCTAACAATAATTTCTGGAACTCTGAAAAAGAAATTTCCACAAAGTATCTATGCTTTATAGAAATTTAATATTTTTTCTGTTAATTTATACTTATCTGATATACATCCAGTTGGTTGAAGTTTTGGGTAAACACAAGGTACAGCTTGGCTGAATAAAACTATTTAACCCAAAATGACACATCAAAATAAAAACATGTGACCGCACAGAGCAGCTGACACTGACAGTTGACGCTGCGAGGCATCGATTAGCATGTTCGTGGCGCCTCGCGCGTTGCAGCGGCGTCTTTCACACTTTTTACCAACTCGTTCGCGCTCGAGGGCGCGAATTGAGTTCACGAATATCATTTAAAATTTCATATGTTTAAATTACGTATATATGTATATAAAATATATTAACATTAAGTCAATTAACGTATTTTCTCAGTTTGATATATGTATAATCAAAACGCTTTTTTGAGGTATTTTTTTGTTAAAAATTCATTTAAAAATTATTTTTATAAATTTTAAATCAACATTTTAAAATATTAAGTTTCTTTCTTTTAACCGTAAAATTGACTGTAAGAAATTGGTTTCTGATTTGGCTTATATTTGCGATAGAAACCTAATTGGTTGAAACTGGTGGTACGTTCCTATAGAAGTTTATTGACATTTTTGCTTATATCTTCGCTAATTTTTTAAATATGTCACTCAAACTTTTTTACAAGTTTAGAATAATATATAGAATCGAAAAATCAAATAAAAAAAATATTGATTTTTTTTCCAAATTTATAGGTGTAAGACCCCCTTAATATCACTATTATTACAATTATTATTATTATTAATATCACTATTGTTACTATTATTATTATGATTATTAATATTGTTGAATAAAGAGTACATTTATATTGAAGTTCCGAGTTGAGGTTCAAGTTCCGATGCGAGAACTTCAAGATAAAGCGTTAATGATCCAGTTCCATGCGAAGGGAAATTGAGAGTCCAAGTTCTTATATATATTGTAGTTAGCATGCGACGACAGCACGAAGCGTGCGCGACTCTCCCAAGCGCACATACACACATGTATACGCCTCCCCACCATAGGGCATCGTATGATCGTTGTACGAGCGACAGCCGTCGCCTCGCGTCTCTCTCTCTCTCTCTTGACTACCGGACTCTGAAGTGCTAGCACCTCGTGCGCTCCAGGCCAGAGTGACCAGGTGGCGATCTTCTATCCTTCTCACCCACACGTACATGACGTCACGTTCTTTAAGAGCAAGTGAGATACTAAATCGCCACCTGGTCACGCTGCTCCAGGCATGGGCGGCTTGCCCTTGCCCTGTAAATAGATATTTCTTTCTTAGCATTAAACATTATTATTCATAATTAAAGGAAGTGTTATTCACCACCAACATCCATCTATCCACCTTAACATCTTTAACATGGTTTAACATGGTTTCTTCATTGACGGGTTGGTGAGCAACTTCTTCCTTCATCTACGTGACCCTCGGGGAGCGTAGAAAAGGCAAACAGAAGAAAAATATAAATCGAGAAAAATAGTGATAATATTCAAGAATCGAATAGTGAAAAACGTTTTGTGGAAAATGTGAAAAACGAAGCGATACCGAGAAATTAAGTTTTCATGTCCGAACACGTGGCAGAACGCTAGTTTAAAGCACGAGGCAAAGTTGTGAGAAATAACTATAATGAAATGGGAGACGACAAAAAAGAAGAAAAAGTGAAAAATAAAAGTAAAAGTGAATTGAAAAGTAAAGAGTCCGAGCTCGTGGAAATAGAAATGGCTAAGCTAGCGAAAATTGATGAAATTACGATACCAGTTTTTGATGGAGAAGATTATTCAAGCTGGAAGTTTAGATTAAGTACATTACTTGAGTATAAGGAATGCGATGAGCCAGCAAAGAGGACATGAACAAACGATGATGATGAACCTAAATAGAAGAAGATGGATCTTAAGGTAAGAAATAAAATAACACAGGCCCACAAAAAAAAGTGGTCTGTACTTTTGACCAGACCAACTTTTTCCTACGTATTTTTCGATGCTGAATCCGAATTTGCAGTCCGCAGCGTTTTTTTACGTTTATGCAAAAAAAACCTCATATTTTACGTTTTTTCAGTTTCTTTTTTCAGATTAAAAAAAATAAAGAGAGATACGATTAAATAGACTTCAGAATTGAATTCTACGGATCAAAATACATCGAAAACCATTGTTTGAATATATTTTCGCGAAATTTCAACCCTTTGTACGGCTTTGAAAAGGCTAACGGATCAGAAAAAGCCAAAAATCATTCTAATCTTAATAAAACACGTTTAAAATTTAATTCTACACCTTAGAAAAAGTAAGTAGGAATTGCAAATACTACCTCGGTGGTTTTCGAGGTTGCTGATCACGAATCTGATATCAGATTTATAAAATAATGCTCCCAGGGGGCGCTAGTGGACAGCGAGTGGAATAAATTAATCGACGTTTCTGAAAATCGTGTCATAAGCAGAAGTTTCAGCCTTAAAGATATGACATTTTAAATTGGGTTTCGTTTACGTACGCGTTTTTCTTCGAATGACCGATGTAGAGGGTTTCTGACGCATTTTTCCGCCCTTTTTGAGAGTATTTCTCTTTTCATCATTCAGGAGTAATCTGCCAACATGATGCTCCATCGTCCTTGAAATCTGCGTTCAAATTCTTTCAAGTCTTGGTGAAACCTTTCACCTTGCTCTTCATTGAAGTCCCCGTTATTTTCTGGAAATTGATGTGTGAATCAAGAAAATGAAGTTTTAAGTTCATTAGGCAGCCCAATTTTTCGATATTACGTACTATTCTTTTCACAATATCTATGTAATTTACGTCTATTGCATTACCCAAAAATTTTGTTGATACCTCTTTAAAACTTGGCCATGCTGCTTTCTCGACATCACTCATAGTTTGGTCAAAGTTTTCATCACTAAATAAAGTACGGATTTCAGGACCATCAAAAATGCGTTCTCTTAATTTAGCATCTGATTTCTTATTGAATACTTTGCCCAAATATTCAAAGCATTGTCCGTCCTTGTCTAAGG
>JAWWEQ010051229.1:0-10409 GCA_035583055.1 Torymus tubicola | reverse complement strand
GGCAGCAGTGCCACCGAGCAAGGGGCGCTCAAGTAGAAAGAGGCTTAAGCTTTCTACAATGCCAGCTTAAGGCCAGTCTTCGTCCCTTGTGCCACTGCCGACTGCCGGACAGCAGGGCTGCTTCGACGTAGAATCCGCAGCAAGTGTATCGTAAGAGTTTATTACGTGTAGAGACCTTACCCCGTTACACTTGAGATCGAGTTCCTTGCCCAACGAGATCTGTCCATTACGAAAACAGATATTAGAGATTAAAAATTTTTATAAAAAATTTTTTAATCGCTTTTTCTTAGAAATTGTTTTATTTATCGACTTGAAATTTTAACCAGTTATTACACTAAATGAAAAAATTTTAAAAATAAAGATTAATAATTATAGGCATTACATTTTTGATTTAATTAAATAAGTTCAAGCAATACTTTAATCAAAAAAAAATAATATAATTTTTATAAATTCTATTAATATTTGCAAAAGACAAACTTCAAATACGTTTTTTTTATTTCGACCCAATGTACGAAAAGCTGCCGTTAACAGTGGACTTGAAGAAGAAAAGTTTGATCAAAAATAGTATTTCATTAGAGTTTGTATTTGCGATTGTTTTCCATTCGAAACAAGAATTAAAATTACAGAAAAATAAATTACAAATGGAACAGCAATGAATAGCCATGAAAATATTACAAGTTAATATTTTCCATAACATTTTTCCAATTTTTTTTGTGAAAAATTTGTTTTTTGAATTTTAATTTAATAAAACGAATCAATAAATTATTTTGAGGAAGCTACGTGCCAATGAGTTGGCAGCGGTTTTTTTTTTGTTTTTGTGTTACCGAAATTTTAATTGAAAAGTTAGTACTCGCGTGTGCACCAGAAAATATTAAAAACAAAAGTCAAAATGAACACACAACAAGAAAACGGAAATATGATCAGCAATGTCGGGCAACGGGCGTTCGAACAGAACTTAAACGAATTACATGGAAATCCAACTAGGTCAGAATTGAGATCTGATCGTACACGAACCAACAGAACTGAAAGATTAATTCAATGGATGCTTAGGGAATATTCAACAGCAGATTTTATTCAAGACGAAGATGAAGAAGCTGCGAGAGCCCGCAGAGAACAGCTTCGGCGAGCACTTATTGCAGAAGCAATACAGGCCAGAAGCGACGGACCGACATATTCGAACCGTATCGCCCACTCGAATAAGCTCGGCGGAGCAAGATGTCACGGAGCAACAAACACAACATACGAGTAGCATCCAACCAAACGAAACGGCACCAAATAATTCAAGAGGAACCGTGGATAGCGCGATGCTGCCTCTGGTAGTCTTCAAGTGGAAGAGATATAAGGCAGGTTGTTCGGAAATGGAATATTTCATTTTCCGGTGAAAAATGCCAGAGTATACATGCTTTTCTAACAAGACTTGAAGACTGCCGCCAATTGGCTCACCTGTCAGATGAAGAATTGCTTTCATCATTGTCGGAGCTTTTCAAAGGGACATCGGCTATCTGGTTCAGACTCCATCGCAAAAAGTGCAGTACGTGGGATGATTTTCTATGTCACGCGCGGCGGTGGTACGGAACGAGCCGACAATAGCAACAGCGGCTAGCCGCGGAGGCCAATGCGCGTACGCAAGGCCGAAAAGCAGGGTGACCTGGTGGCGATCTTCTATCCTTTTCTCACCTACACGTAAGTGACGTCACGTTCTTTAAGAATAAGTGAAACAAAAAATTGCCGTCTGGTCACGCTGCCCAGAAGAGCCGACGAGGGATTATATAACGTGCTTGCTAGCAATAATGGAAAAGCAAGTACCTCGTCCGAGCGAGAGACAGCAGCTAGATCTCCCCCACCAAAACCTGTGGCCGCACATCCAAAGGTTTATTAAAAGGGCTGAAATAGATGATGTGGAAGCTTTCCTCGACCAAGCGAATGAAATTGAGCATGCGGTGGAGTGCGAGAGGTTTATCGGCCCCCACCATCTCCCGGAACTACTCTCCTGCCAGAAATGGCATATAAAGCGAGGAAGTGCGAGTCGAAGACACCAAAAAGCACGATCAGTGCCGTGGTGGCCGATACCAAGAGAGATTCGAATAAATTAGAAGAAATTCTGAAAAATTTGGAAGATCAGATGAAATGGATAGCCTCGCAGATGAAGGCTTTCAACAAAAAATTGGAGGAGTTCGACAACTAGAAATTTTGACCAAAGACTCATACAAAAAGTCAGTGTTCTGAATGAGATTTATAAGCAACTTATTTGACTTTTATATCTCAAAATAATATGTAAAATTAAAAACGAATACAATCATAATTATTTTAAAATCTAATAAAAAAATTTTATTTTAATATAATTTTTTATTCTATTTTAACATTAGATGTTTTTGTATTCAAATGAATATTGTACATATAACTTTGACCAAAAAAAAAGTATTTTAAAACTTTTCTTTGATCTTTGATAATTAAAAAACTATCAAATATTTATAAATATTTGTAATTATTGTTTATAAAATTTATTTATTTATTTATTTATTTATCCAGAGTTACATAGCGTAGTTATATAAAAACATTGCCATAAAACATATGTCGATTACGACAGAGTATCAGTGTGGATACATACTAAGATACCTAGCATCGCAAATCCTGCAGTGGGATTAAAAATTCCCAGTTCGCAGGTCCGGATTTAACTTAAACTAAATTGCTACTTAGTTATACTACTATGCAGTAGTAACCGCAGCCATTCATGCACACTCTCTTTCATTCTGTATGTGGACACATTCGATTTAATGTTTTTGTAAGATCTTATTTTTTTTGTAAATCCTATCCCCTCAATAGCAATTACTCATCCATATGAATCAGGCCAAGGCTGTGCTGACATTAGAATTACCTACAAATTCTGTTACTATAAGTCTATCAAATTGATCAAGTTACTTCTAAAGATAATCCTTAATAAATATATGTTTCGTGTGAGAATCCTTTAACTATATAAAGTAACAATTTGTAAGTTGTTGCTATTTCCCCATGTGTTGAGAAAAAAATCATATTAATTAATGTATTTGGATTATTTACTATCTTTTTCCAGAGATTCTTGAAGCACTGATTCAGCCTTCTCATAATTTTGGTGAAAAATCAAACTAGTGACTTTGCCATTCAATATATAGTATGACTGTACTTGAATACATCTCAATCATTTCCTGTAGGTCACAGAATAATTACCTCGGCCATCGCATCAACATCACAACTGTCATCCCTGAAAAAATATTAAAAATCTGGCTTATAAGCGAATTATATATTCTTGAATTTTTATTTAAAAAGATATACTATATTCTAACGGACTAATTGTGTATAACGAACCAATGATGGTATCGTTTTGACTGTGACGTCAAACAAAATCTTTGTGCGTGTAAGATGTGTGTGTATATGTATGTGTCTGGGTACGCGTCGAGACCGAGTAGTGTCGAACGCTCGGCCTATTTACCAGCGAGAAGCTCACCGAGTAGGACGCTCCTGCGTGTATTCGCTCGCTGCGAAGAGTGCTCACTATTCCGGCAGGGGTAAGTGTAAATTAAAACCTATAACTAGTTCTGATCATTATACTATACGTTCGCGTAGGATTTGTGTGGGGCTGACATCACAAAAAAGAAAAGGGTTAACGAAGAGTCATAAAATACGAGCTGCCGATTTATTACGGGACGGAGATTCGGCCAAGAGGAGAACCAGCAGCCAAAGATCTAATTCGTGGCTCGCTATTTCATTGTGCCGCGCTCTGATCACGGCAACGACAATGGCCACCCCGATCTCCAGCTTCAGCCAAAGTACTCCCGACCTCGACGACACGACTCTGGAGCCTCTGCCAGAGAGGCAGCACGAGCGACGCAGGTAAAGCCAATATTATATCGATGCTAAGCGTTTTATGCGATTGTACATTACTTTGCGACGTGGCGCTAAGCACCAAATTTGTATGCGGACGTACTAAGATTAGTTATTATCAGTACACTGTAAAAAAAACTCTGATATATGTAGAAATTTTTTAATCACCACACCCTAAACTTTACAATATATTGATTAAATACTTGATAGAATTATAAACTCTACACTTGACACAGGATACAAATTTCTAGATTTTGACTTAGATACATAGACGTTTTTCATTTTTTGAGCTTTAACTTTTGCTTTAAGAACTTTCAATATTACATCAGATTTCATAATAAATAATATCTCTATCTGTAACATAAAAACATTCACAAAGTATCAATTTTTTTTAAATGATTTTATATTTTAATAAATTATATAAGTCAGTATACTTATCTAATATCTAATATAATAATTTTCCCCGTTGATACGCGTATATTTTTATTATCAGTTCCAGTTGACTTCTTGATTGAAATTATTATGTGTTTACGGTTTAATAAAAAATGACGTAATATATAACATTAAACATACGTAATATACACAGTACCATACCGTCGTCAGGTTAGGTCGACCCGATATAGAGTATGTGTTGTATACAAGGTGTCCCATTTTAATCGCCCACCCCTAGAAATTGGTAGATGTACTTGGACCAAAAGTGATAAAAACAAAAGTTTTAGGGTTGAAAGAGGACCACCTAATGGTACCAACAACTTTGACCTTGAACGCAATTTTGAAGGTTATTTCAAGGTCAAAGTGATTTTTTTTAATGGAAACCGCTATTTTTGACCTCAGAAATCGAAAGAGCAGAAAATTTTACGTTCAGATATGTACTTTCACAATACATATGTATACGCCGGAAGTGTCGCCAAAGCTGCAAATCTGCAAACCGGATGTTGGAATAACAGGACAAAAAGTCGAAAGGAGAAAACGAACATAAAACAATTCAGTTTTGTGTATCTTTTTAACGAGATAATATTGTTACTCAAAACTTTTTAGGGACATGTAGTAAAACGGGAACATCATGTTTATCTACTTTTGTATATATAATATAAATTCAATTTAGAAATGTAGTGCTTGGGCGCCCATTTCAATGTATATCATCGCCCGGTCACTCCTTAAAGCTCTTTCTATACTTGCCTTCGGAGTGCTCCAGCGCTCCTTGATCAATGTTGAAATTGATTAACATATTTTTAATTTCTTGAAAATATAAAATTGTTGTTTCACTTCGGAATTCGTTACTAATAATTACAAATATTTATACAAATTTTATAAATATTTTCAGTAAAATATCATTGAAATCTTGTACATTGCTTTGCTTGCTTAATAAAATGATACAATATAAGTAAAACGATTTAACGTTTTCTAGATTTATTTTTTGCGCAGAATTCCATTCCTTTACTTTGAGAATAAAAAAAATTATATCCTTATAAATTAAACAACGTGGCAATAGCACCTTTCGATTATTTAAATAATTAAAACAAGTTATTAAATATTGCACGAAGCTAATCTTTCTTTTAAATACTGTGTTTGTGGATACATAATGATTCCAACAATCATATAGTAAAACGGTACGTGGAATTGGCATTTCATTCAGTAATAATGGGTTGAAAAATCGATTGAATAAGGAAATAGAATCTACTTCTGCTGTAATTTGAACAATAGGTACAAATTCACCCAAAACGGCAGTACCGTAAATATACAGAATAATTGTATCTGTCGATGACCCATCTGCTCGACAAAAGTTCTGACAAAATGAACCAATCGGCGCAAAAATGAATATGCAATCTCTAGGCAAGTCTGATAAAATCTATACCAATTATACAGTAATAAAAAATGTTGAAATGAAATATACAAATTTCTCTTACGCTAGTTTTGAGTACTGCACCACATGAAATTTTGATTAACTCTTCGTCAATATTTTTTAACTTATCTATTTTTGATACAGTAAAGTTATGTACTTTTCTTCTTATCTCAGTTAATGAATTTTGTCTATTTTGAGATATATGTGTATAAATTTCGTAAATTCATATTAGCTGCAGGAAACTTTTTGTTAATTTCCGTACAAATACTGGCCATACTATATCAATTTCCTTTTTCAGCTTATTGTTCCCATCAAAAACATCATGCTTCTTAACTTCAAGTAATATATCATTTCGTGAAACCGTGGGTTTACGTTCACTTTTATCCATAATTTATTTGATTATGAAAATGAATGGTATACTATAATTAGAAATATAAATAGTTTAAATATTAAAAAAAAATTTCTATGTACATACACTATTAGTAATGAGTAGTTGAAATAAAATCATATAACAATCTGCGATGAAAATAACCTCTATGAATTTTTTTTTCTCCTTTTTTATACTCATTGGACAAAAATAATAAAATTTATTTAATCAATTATAATTAATATAATAAATAATAATAATATAATTATAATATTATTATAATATTATTATAATAATATAATAATATTATATTGATATATAATTAATATTAGTATAAAGCAATTCCGTCATACATCCACGTACGTTAAATAAGGTCGATCGTCGTTTTTAGTTAACGGTCACTGTAACGGCTGTTTTAAATGTCAACGACGAGTTTGCAGTTGTTTTGTAAATCTTATGTTTGGCGGGATTCCCTTGTCTATATGACGTCAGATGTTTTAGCGCGGGCTACAACTCCGCGAGGCGAATGGCCCGGGCACGCGACCGTGCCGTCCTCCGCACATCGTCACAAACCGCAAATGAAAATAGTGTACCGAATAACTGCAGCGTAGTTATTTATGATAAAACTAAAATAGTAAATATATTGTAAAATTTGTGATAATTTTGTACTCCTGTTGTTTACCTTTGGTATATTTCAGGTGAAATGAGCAGCTCAAAATTTTAAAAATGCTCAAAATTTGTAGACACTTAGTTTCTTATGAAAAAAAACATGTTCCTAGATTTTTAGAGCAATATTTCAATAATTACAAAAGTTATTACACATCAAAGATTATTATTGTTTGCAAATATTTTAGTAAAAAAATGCCAAAAGTTGAGTTTTCACCAAAAATTGCAAAAATAACAATTTTTGATGTGTAATAATTCTTGTGATTATTGAAATATTGCTTTAAAAATTTAGGAACATATTTTTTTCATAAGAAACTAAGTGTCTACAAATTTTGAGCAATTTTAAAATTTTGTGCTGCTCATTTCACTTGAAATATCCCCTTTTTATGTATTCCTATACAGTATGTGTATATAGGCCTATCTGCTAACGCAGTGTAAAAAAAGTTGACAGCTCGCACAATGAAAGATGCAGATAACCATAATTCAACGGCCTGTTATGCAGAGTTGTTACTTTCTCCTAGAGGAAGGTTTTTTCTTGGTGTATGGTTATACTGGTATTAGCCTTTGTAAGTGAATTTAGGAATGAAATGTTTGAAAAGTTTTTATGAATAAAAATATTTTGACAAGATGAATTAAATATTTGAAGAAAGAAGCAGTAATACAATAAAAATAAATCTACCTATGTTTACCAGAAAGATGAAAGAAGATCATGAGTTTATCTCATTTGAAAATATAAATCAATTCAAAGGAATTGCAGATTGCAATAAGTGTCAAGATCGAAGTCTATCTACGATATAAAAAATACAGATTACAGGCTTCAATATGTACTTACATACTTTTGGCCATGAAAATGTTAACTTCTCAAGCATATTCTACTTTTACTTAAGCAAGCGCTAAAAATAATAATAAAACTCAGTACAATTTCTTCAAAAAGATACTCAACAGTGAAAGTACAAAATTCAGAAATAAAAAAGGGAGGCCATAGACGAACACATGCAAAGGGCTAGAACTTATTCTATTTTAACCATTTCATAGAGAAAAATCAATCTCAAATCTTAAGAAAGTGAATTTCAAGAAGAAAAAATGGGGGATCTGATGATCTTTCAGAGTTTGGCATAACATTTGGAAAAAAGTAATCAATGAGGTAAATAAAAGTTTGTTTCATAGTTGTATAAATTTGTTACCATATATACAGTCATATTTACTCAATGTAGCATATGCAAAAATTGAATGTTAATAATTATCTTGGTGGTATTTAGGTAAAATTTTCAGAAGTGCAGATGCAGTAACAGCTCACATGTTAAATGAGAGTCACTGTAAAATGCTACACAAAGGAGAGGTTCTACCAAAATATGCAAGCTGTTATGACTACTACCCTTACAATTATCCAGATAATGAAAATATATCGGTCAATGTTGATGGTGAACTAAAAATTTTAAATAAAATGACAGTAATAACTAATTTGTAGTGCTATCAAATCGGGAAAATGACGCTCATTGGGCTGGATTAAACCTCAAAAAGAAGCTGCAATACAAAAATTAAAAGATATCAAATATATGCAGAGTGCAAACAAAGTATCGAGGCCAACAAGTAACAGTGTTACTTCTGGTGGTATGTCAATTCTAAAAGTGTGGACTATCTTTTTTAAATTTAAAGTACTCTATCAGTTATGAGAAATCATTAATTATTGTTGCTTTAAAAAAACAGTTTTATATTTTTACTTTTTAACATTATGAAAGTGTTTTTAATTAGTATATTATCAAGAGGTTCGAGGATAAGATACAGAGAAAATAAGCATCTCAGTTCTCCGTATTCTATCGAACCCGTTTAGCTCTTGGAGCAACATATTCGGGAGCTACGCGCCGGGAGAACGCAACTATCGCCGTTGCAAAGTCGCGCTCAATTCAATTTGAGATTAGATTCTCTCAGGTCTAACCGCGCCCACGCGATCGTCCTGTACAATACGAGTATTCTAGTGACCGATGCTATCCCCGGGTCCAGCCTCGTTATCGTCGTCCCTGCTAGGGAAGTATTTCGGCACGGGTGCAGGCCTGCTGTTGTCGCGATTGGGAAGAACGCTTCCCATCAACAGCCTGCATTTAGTCAACGGCAACGCGACCTGCTAACGGCTACGTGAGTACACCGATTTTGTACCATAATAACTGGGCTGGTACAGCGTATCCAGTCCCAGTAGTCCTGTATTTTCGGCTTGAAATAGCGAGCGGCCGGTGTTGCGTTCACCGGCCCAACGAAAATTAATTATCCTGATCCGCCCGCGCCGAGCGGCGGATCCCGGCTTCTTGTTCGTGCGCACCGCGGCGTGTATTATTTGTATTTAGACTCTAATAGACATTGTTATTGTTTTATATACATCAAGGCTATTCTTTTATTTCAATCTCATAACCTAATCTTCTTCCGGATACCGCCGCCTCCGCGGGTTCGTCGTCTGCAGTGACTATCTACTCCACGCAATAACGTTGAGTTCGCGATCAAGCGAACTTCAGATTTGTCAACGGTTTTTCGGTTTGCAGCATCCTCGGGAAGTCATTTTAGATAGACTCCTGCGGCACCGCGTATCAGGGTACGAGCAGCCGGAAATATAGCGAATTGCTATTTAGAAAACTGTTACAATATACTAAGATTAATTTAGAGCATTTATTTATTACTTCACATTTTTATTTGCAGCATAATTACACACTTATTTTACACATTTTCTCAAAAATAAGGAAGATCAAGGGCTACCAAAGGGGACCTATCAGCTAAAACTGCCACCAGTTACATATCATATAATTTTGTGTAGAAGAACGATCCATTGTCAGTGCGAGCACCAAAGTCAGTGACGAGTACAAAGGGACCTTCTTTTAAGGCGGAATTACACCCATACCACTGAGGCTAAAATTACCTAAGAAAATAAAATAAAATATTATTACCAATAAAAAAATTATGTACTATTTAGTATAACTATTTTTAAACAATGTGACAAAAATAGATCCTTTGATCCTTTTAGTCCTGAGATATAGTCTTTTCTAGAAAAAAAGTTTGGCGTAACTTTTTTTTTAGACTACTTGATGGATTTTTATGGGGTCTGTCAAAAGTATGTTTTTTTATACAAAAAAACATTATTTTGTTGTTAATTTTGATAATTTATATGATTTTTTGCATAAAAAAAATATTTAATCAAAAAATTTTAAAAATCCAGAGCTTCGAGCCGTAGGTGGATGGATTATAAGTAAATTGCACTCTACCCCATGTAAATTCATGAAATAGTGTAAAAGAAAAGTAAAGCGAAAGTTCAAAATTTCATTCTTGAGAAATGAGCGGTCCTTCTTATACACGTAAGAACAATAGGGAGATTCGTTTACAGTAGTTATCAGTAGAATTGACAATGGCTTATCGATCGGTCATCGAACCGCGCGAAGCGGCTCACATGACTGAAACCGAAATATGAGTATTGCCGAGTGCGAAAGCGATCGCAACTGCAACCAATCAATAAATCAATAAATTTTTTAAGATACGTTACTTTTTAATGTCTTCTTTATTTCTACCCGACACCTTCCCCCTTAAAAAAAGTTTCTGATTTGGAGAAAAATCCGAAACCAAATTTGCTGATTCAGTCCTTGCGTTATAATGAATTGTTGGCTGACTGGCTATAGTACTTGGTCCATGTATATGTAT
>JAWWEQ010051228.1:0-10409 GCA_035583055.1 Torymus tubicola | reverse complement strand
AGGCGTTGGAATTGGCGTTGTAATCCGGTTTTCTTTTAGAACTGTAGTGTCTGAGAAATAGAAGTTATTGTATTCCATGGTTAATATCAGGGATGAGTTAGATGAGATATTTGTAGTCAAATTTCAGATGTTCAGGATAGTTGAGTATCTAAGTCATGACCAGATGAGGAAGGCTTTGGTGTCTTTGTAATTCGGGTGTTCTTTCGTACAAGGTATTTAGCGCTATGCTATGAAAATCTAATCGGGATGTCGATTGCCTTTTCGTTAAATAGATATGCACACGTATCGTTATAAACGGGGTTATTTTATTTACTATATCTTTCGAACAACAAAGCATACTAATTCCTATCCGTCAATATGAACATATTTAATAGAGGTCATAAGAGTTATAATGTAGAAGGTTATGGTGATATGTACTCTAGGCTGTAACAGTTCAGGCAACCCGTTTGTGTCACTTTAATCCTGTTTATTTTGCGGTACTAGATTTTCAAAAATGTTCAGCGCAGATGCTAGAAAATCGTTATAATCAGGTTTCTTTTTTGTCACTATATATTGCCCGAACCTGAGGGTCGTTCTAATCAGGTTCTTTTTCGTTATTTTCTTTTTAGTGAATTATAAATTATTTATTTTCATGTATGACTATGGCATCGTTTGAGTAAGTCGTCATGTGTTGTAATGTAGAAAGCTAATGTGATACGGTTTCTAGGCTGTGACGAAAGAACATGCTTGTGTGCGTCGTTGTAATCCGGTTTCTTGCGCAGTACGAGATGCCCAGAGTTCAGCGCAAATGCTAGATTGCCGTATGAGTCAGCTTTTTTTCATCATTATATTCTTTGGGAAGTAGATGTAACTGATTTCCATGTACAAAAGTTATATAGGGTACACTTAAATATTCTGGCAATTGATAAGGGTGAAAAAATGGTGTAGAATCTAGTCTGTGACTCGACCGAATAACCAAACTCCCCTATGACGATTTATTCTAGTATCTTGCACATTCAAAGTTTGAGCGACGGGGTAAAAATGTAAAATTATTCACTGCTTTCTCTTAAGGGTTTAAGGCGTTGTAATTTGCGTTGTCATCCGGTTTTCTTTTTGAACTGTAGTGTCTGAGAAATAGAAGTTATTGTTTTCCATGTTTAGTATCAGGGACGAGTTAGTTGACATATTTGTAGTCAAATTTCGGGTGTTCAGGATAGTTGAGAATGTAAGTCATGACCAGATGAGGAAGGGTTTGGTGTCTTTGTAATTCGGGTGTTCTTTTGTACAAGTTGTTTAGCGCTACGCTATGAAAATCTAACCGGGATGTCGATTGCCTTTTCTTTAATATATATACACAAGTGTCGTTATAAACGGGGTTATTTTATTTACTATATCTTTCGAACAACAAAGCATACTAATTCCTATCCGTCAATATGAGCATATTTAATAGAGGTCATAAGAGTTATAATATAGAAGGTTATCGTGATATGTACTCTAGGCTGTAACGGATCAGGCAACCCGTTTGTGTCGCTGTAATCCTGTTTATTGTGCGGTACTAGATTTTCAAAAATGTTCAGCGTAGATGCTAGAAAATCGTTATAATCCGCTTTCTTTTTTGTCACTATATATTGCGCTAACTTCAAGTTACTGAATTTCATGTATAAGATTACGCACGCTTTTCTTGATATATTTTGAGTTATTATGCAGGCTTTTGCTACGGTGGAGAATGTAGGCTGTGATGAGACGAAACTATCGAAACTCGCATGTATAGATTTAATCCGATTTTTTTACGTACTGGATGTTTAGAGACATAGTAATAAGGATTATATATTCACGGCATCCGGTTCAAGGAGAAATTCCAATGGTCGTTGTAATCAGATTTCTTCTTGGTACTATAGTTTTCGGAAATTAGAAAATATTGAATGTCATTATTGATTACCAGCCCGGTATTACTTAAGGTATTAGCATTCATGATGTACGTAGACACCGTAGCTACAGATCTATGCGATGACAAGCCAAGGAAGTTGTTAGTGTCGCTGTAATGTAGTTCGTGTCCGTTCCCGAAGCTCAGTGTTATAGAAATGTGGTGCCGCTATCAACATTTTTCTTGTTAGAGTGAAATGCAAGAGAGACGTTCTAATCAGGTTCTTTTTCGTTATTTTCTTTTAAGTGAATTATAAACTATTTATTTCCATGCATGAATATGGCATCGTTTGAGTAAAACGTCATGTGTTGTAATGTAGAAGGCTAATGTGGTACGGTTTCTAGGCTGTGACGAAAGAGGATTCTTGTTTGCGTCGTTGTGATCCGGTTTCTCGCGCTGTACCAGATGCCCAGAGTTCAGCGTAAATGCTAGACTGTCGTTTAAATTAGATTTTTTTGATCATTATATCCTTGGGAAGTAGATGTAACTGATTTCCATGTCTAAAAGTTATGTACGGTTCACTTAAATATTCTGGCCAATTGATCAGGATGTGACCATGGAGTAGAATCTAGTCTGTGACTCGACCGAGTAGCGAAACTCGTCTATGAGGATTTAATCCAGTATCTTGTACATTCAAAGTTTAATCGACGTGGTAATAAGGTGAAATTATTGAATGATTTCTCTTCAGGGTTTAAGGCGTTTAATTGGCGTTGTAATCCGGTTTTCATTTAGAACTCTAGTGTCTGAGAAATAGAAGTTATTGTTTTCCATGGTTAATATCAGGGACGAGTTAGTTGAGATATATACCAAATATCGTCCCGGAATGTTCAGTTATATATATATATATATATATATATGGCCAGTTCTCTATCATGTAAAAAATAAAAAATTTTTGTATACTTTGTAACATGGCAAATAACCATGCTACAAGAAGGAGCGCAAGCTGACCAAATAATCAGACTTACAGCAATTAAAGAAACGCCCTTTTACTTAAAAGTCTTCATTTATAAAATACAAGATCCCTGAAGCGAAGCTCGATAACCTGAGGAGAATGTTGAAAACAACTATTCTCAATATAAAAGTAAATTCTTTTCTTTGTATAAAAACAGTTTATCCGCACTAAGCATACACACATTACGTGTATGATCCACATCCTTAGCCCTACAATCATGACCCCTCCCCTACGCCACTCTATCGAAGAACCACCCACTGGAGCAGAGACAGCGCAGCATTGGCGATGACGGCGGCAACCGGCAAGTCAAATGGGAAGCAGCAGCAGCGGTTGCGAGCGCTCGGCCCTGCTCGGGCCTTTTCGTCGATATCTGCGCGCATGGGTGTGCAGACCGGCGATACAGGAGAGCGCGAACACCATTCTCTCTCACTCTCCTGTGGGCCGGCGGCTTGACATCACTCTCCTGTGGGTCAGCGACTCGACACCACACTCCTGTGAGACTGGCCGAAGCAACAGATCGCCTTCGAACTGCCATATTGCAAGACTGCCACCTCACTCTACCGACACACCACTGTACTGCCACATCAGCACACCGTCGCATCACCACACCGCAACACAGCCACCCAGCCACACAGCACGTCATCCAGCCCACACCGAGAGGCCATCAACCAGGGTTGCGCTAAAGAGTGGAGCACGCCTCGCCAAGTTGTAAGTGGCCCTCTAGCACTGTTAGTGACCCTCTCTTTTTTCCCTCTCTGCCTTTATCAAGTGTGTACGTGAGTGCGAGTGTGTTACGCTAGTTGTACTAACTACTATCGGTGCGCGTGAATAAGATTCCCCAGGTTATGAGAGTCGCGTCGGGGCGACGATCCGCGTAGAGACCCGCGAATATTCCCCCCCCCCCCTTGTGTTCGAGTTTAACCGTCTCATGCAACGTGCCGCGTAGGCGGCTGGCGCCCTAGTTTTCACCAAATAAAGTGTGAGATTTTGTGTCACATAATATCGTATTTTGAAGTATATTTATTTAGAAACCCTTTTATCCTTTTTCCCGTAATAATTAATAGCCTACAGCCCGACCGTGGATTACAACATTCTACTACATATTTTGAGCTGCTATGAATTTTTTCAGATTTTTTTGACCTGTAATTTTGGAGATATAAGAGATCAAAAACTTAATTTTGATAATTTTTTGCATTTTTGGCCGATTTTCATTAATTTATAACTCCGCGGGGAAGCAGTTTTCACGATAGACACAAGAATAGTTTTTTTTGGAAAATTTTCTCCGCTTTTCAATAAAAATTTTTTCAAAACTATATGTGTACACTGTCACTATTAAAATTCAGAAAGAAAAAAACCGCTCCAAGGTATCTCTACCGAAAAATTCATGGAGATAACTTGTTATTGTACGAAGTATTTGTATAAATCCCAGAATAGTATTCCATTATTTTACAACCTAAAAAAATTCATTTAGGTTTTGATATTTAAAAAAATGTCTTATATAGGTCTGAAAAAATATAGTTAAATTCTACAAAAAATTACAAGAAAAAATACCAAAGTATTTTTTTATTCAAAAACGAAGCAATATTTCGAAATATTTTACATAGACTTTTTTTCTTGTAATTTTTCGTAAAATTTAACTATATTTTTCAGACCTGTATAAGACATTTTTTTAAATATTAAAACCTAAATGAATTTTTTTAGGTTATAAAATGATCGAATACCATTCTGGGATTTATACAGATACTTCGGACAATAACAAGTTATCTCCATGAATTTTTCGATAGACATACCTTGGAGCGGTTTTTCTCTTTCTAAATTTTAATGTTTGATTTGGAGGTATGTGAGTAACAGTGTACACATACAGCTTTGAAAAAATTTTTATTGAAAAGCGGAGAAAATTTTACAAAAAAAAAACTATTCTTGTGTCTATCGGGAAAACTGCTTCCCTGCGGAGTTATACATTAATGAAAATCGGTCAAAAATGCAAAAAATCATCAAAATTCAGTTTTTGGCCTCTTATATCTCCAAAATTATAGGTCAAAAAAATCTGAAAAAATTCATAGCAGTTCAAAATATGTAGCAGAAAGTATAAAAAAATTTTTAGCGAAAAAATAATTTTTCATCTTGCGTCATGACAGATAACCGGCCATATATATATTTTTTTTACTTTATTTAACGTTGCCCTGTTTCTGCTACCTTGCGGTCATGCTAATTGACGACGGAGGTCTATGGTGTCTTGGTAATCAAACCAAATGTGTGAAGCAATGGTGCTTGTATCAATCGGTGAAGATCTGGAACTCAAACCCGGCTTGATGAGTAATTAATCCGAATCTTTCTGATCGAACCACCGCTACAGACCTGTACCAGATAGGTTGGGCGAATCTCTCGAGCGAAAAACCCGCAGAGGAATCGGCCTTTCGGTACTCATGCGCTCAGTGCAATCATTGTACTTACAAGGGGAGGGTTTCAATTGCCGGAAACGGATTTTATCGGTCACTTAAGAGTCTATTTGTAGTAACTAAAAATGAAGCCCAGTACTGATAATTTTGTCAAATGGGCCCTTTTTCTTAAGATACGGACAATTTAATCTCAAATATCCTCTATTTTTTCAAAAAATGTTGTCTCTTCTATTGGGTGTCACATTGCAAATATTTATGATAAGAAAACGAACAATGAGCCCTAAGCGATCTTAGTTTTGGAAAGCAAGCACCTTGTCGCCTGATCCAAATACCGCTCTCTAAGTTAATATTACTCATAACTTCTAAGTTTTTCAACTGTTAAAATTACTTTAAACATCTACTTATGTTAGTTCAGAAGATTTAGTTACAATCTGTAACATAAATTTTATAAGCACTACCCATTTCCAGCACGCAACGCGCGCTCTTCTTTGGCCTTGAGTTATATTGTTAAGTCCGGAATTAAGGGAAAACAAATAATAATTGATTTAAAGTCTGAATTTATTATATAAAATACAATTATTTACCAATACAATTAACTTCCTTTGAGTTGAATACAGATGTTTCACTTTTACTTGTAGACTCTTCTTCTTCAGCTGTTCTTCCGTTGTTCTCTCGGATTATAATGGACACTATTTTCGCGAATTGATTATTATAATAACTTATAAATTCTGCTTACTATATGAGTAAGTTATTATTTCTTTTCATTCGTTATTGCTATTATTTTTTTCTGTTGTCTCATCGAACTTGTTTAATACTACTAGTTGGTGTGTTATGGAGGTGAATCTAGTAATTTTTTTCAAGTGTTTCTAGCTGTAACAGGAAGTTCTTCGTAGCATTCTTTTGTATGTTTGATTTTTACATTGATAGGTGTGATAAGAAATTTTGAATTTCTTTTCTTTCTAATTCGCATATTTTTGTTAAAATATTTAAATATAAGCTGTTAAATTGTGTCCGAAAATGTTTTTCTACATGTACAAATTTCGCATTTGTATACGCAAAAATATCTGTGTTAATTAAATCTCGCTGATGACTCACATCGTTACAACATTTACATTGGTTTTTTCGTAAATAAATAATTTGGGATGTTCCGTTTTTGTTATAATTCTGTCGCAAAACTTAATATTTTCTACAGCATTTAATGAAAAAGAAATATCGTAAGTATCTATTGTATATATTACTTTCTGGTTTGGTGACAATCTTTTTGTTACCGTGCCCTTAAATAGAACATCGTATTTGTTACCAAAACAATTTTCATTTGGAAAATGCGATCAAAATGTATAACCGGCTTGAGTGTTTATGCAATGCTCGTCTGAGAATTTGCATGTAGTTCCTGAATTTAAATGTAATTTATTATTATTTAAATTTATCTTTGCGTATTCTTCCAATAAGTGTAATTTTTATGAGCCCTTGAACAAGAACATTATCCCAACTTCCGTAATCATCCGCTTAGATGCCTCCTGAACAAGATTTCCCTTCGATTTTTCAGGCGAGGTTTATTCCTACTGTTTTGGTTTCATTTATTTTAATATTCGCTATTGTGTGAAGGTTGTCGTACTTAAATATTCCCATATTATGAAGAAATTTACATTGTTCGGCGCTAATGTCGTATAAATATTCCTGTAGGCCGTTTCCAACCGGACCTAAGTCACTGAACATTCCGCAGTAATATATTGTTCGTCTTTCTTTCTATTTTGCATTACATGGTTTATTTTGAATTCTGATATTGTAGTAGTAATATGGTCGTATTTGTTATTGTTAAGTCTTCCTCATGAAAGTTGCAGTCTCCATTATCTACGAGGGAGTATGTTGTTACTGTGGGATCAGTAGAACCGCAATCAAATCCAATTATTGCTTGATTTGGTATAATTAAGGTGTAAATTATGATTATTTTAAATAGTGTTTTCTCCATTACCTAAAACAGAAAGTTATATACTAATTTTTTTTTATTTGCAAAGGCTTAATTTATTTGTGTGAACTGTTTTTGCCTTCCCTTTATAATTGATAGTGATATTGTTATTTTCATTTATTTTTATTATATCAAATGGACCTTGGTAGTGATCTTTTTCAAGTTCCCCCGGTTTCCGTTCTTTGATTAGCCACACTTTATCATTTTTTGTGAACTGTATTGGGTTTATAAATTTATTATAGTAGGCTTTTGATTTTTCTTTTGAGATTATTAAATTATTTTTTGCTAATTCAGCTATTTCTCTCATATTTTGTGTTAGTTTTTCTAAGTATCCATTATATGTGGGTAACAACTCTGATTTTTTAATTTGCTCGCTAGATGGAAATCTAGCGGGGTAAGCAAAAACAAGTTCATATGGTGTGAATTTCTGGCTACTATGTACACTTGTGTTATAACAAAATTGTGAAAATTCTATAAGTTCGTCCCATTCATGTTTTTTTGTCGAAAATTTTTTTAAATATTCACATAATGGGTGATGTGCTCTCTCTAATGAACCGTTAGATTGTGGTGAAAATGCTGTTGTTTCGATTTATTTAAAATTAAATCGTTTTGCTATTGGTTTCATGTGCTTGCTCGTGAAATTCGCTCCTCTATCTGTTAGTACTATTTTTGGTGATCCAAAAATACATATAAAATTCTTTATGAAAGCGTCTGAAACTGATTCTGCGGTTTGATCTTTTAAACATGACAAAATTGTAAATTTGAATAATTGATCCTGTATTGATAGAATCAGAGATGGGCATTATTCGTCCGCAAAATTTTATTCGAATAAAAATTTTATTTTCGAGAATATTAAATATAATGAGTCATAAAATAAACATTTTCTTATTTTCAATATTAATTATATCTATTTCGCCCTTTTTTAAGTTTGTATTTATTTTTAAGTTTTTATTTTTGATTAATAAGTTAGTATTTCCGTCCAAAGTTTGGTGTTCATGGGTTATAATATGCACAATGTTATCGTTTCTAAATTGTATTGAGTTTTTTAAGTATATTATGTTTTGTTGCGTTTGTGTCGTTGTCCCTTTATTGTTTTTACTAGTTTTATCTTTCTCTTCTTGTTTTTTCGTACCAGCTGTAGTTTTTCTTGATTTTTTCTTTTTTTATTGAATTTATGACTGAATTTTATTCGTTTCGCTTGTTTTATCAGCTTCGTTTGGTGATTCTATATTGGTATTTAATTTGTTTCTCTTTTGTGCTCTTATAATTACGCAAATTTCTATTGGATTACGGGATAGTGCGTCTGCGTTAGTATTTTGTTTCCGTGGTTTATACACAATATCGAAATCATAATCAGATAGTTTTAATCTCCATTTTTGTAATCTAATGTTGTTATAAACTGTTTTTAACCATAATAAAGGTTTATGATCCGTGACGATTGTAAATTTCGTTCCATATAAATAATTTTTAAATGTTTTTATTGCAAACATTATAGCTAATGCCTCTTTTTCGTATGTATGATATTTAATTTCGGCTTTATGTAAGCTTCGAGATGCATAAGCAATTGCTGGGTTTTTACCTATTATCCTTGTGATAAGATTGCACCCAAAGCAAAATTTGAAGCATCTGATGTGATAATAATTGGTTCGTCGAAACGTGGGTATGCTAGAACTGGTGCTGTACGTAGTAAATATTTAATTTCGTCAAAGGGTATTTGTTGATCTTTCTTCCAAATAAATTTTACGTCTTTTTCTAGTAATATATTTAGAGGTTTGGTTATTTTTGCATAATTTTTTATCTCTTCTGTAGTAATTTGAAAGTCCTAAAAATTCTCTAATATTTCTAACGTTTTTACGTATTGGAAATTTATTTACTGCTTCTACCTTTTTTGGATCCGGTTTTATGCCATGTTCGCTTATAATATGTCCTAAATAGCATACTTCCTTTTTTAGAAATTCGCATTTTTTCGGTTCTAATTTTAAATTGGCTTCTCTTAATTGTTTTGCAACTATATAGAATCTTTCATTAGTTTCGTTTGTAGTCTTCCCAAAAATTATTATTTAATCAATAAAAACAAAGCATATTTTACCGATTAAGTCGCCTAAGACTGTATTCAGAACTCTTTGAAAAGTACGTGGCGAATTTTTTAATTCGAAGGGCAATACCTGAAATTCAAAACGTCCTAATGGATGTATACTAAATGCTGTTTTATGTATGTCTTTTGGTGTCACTGGAATTTGATGAAATTCTGATTTTAAATCTATGACATGATAATATTTTGTTTTCCCCAATTGATTGAAAATTTCTGTAATATTTGGGAGTAAATATGGGTCCGAGATTATGTCTCATTTAATTTTCGATAATCTATACCTAAACGCCACCGTTTTTGTCGGTTTACTAGCTGTTTTTTTCTACAATCCATGCTGGAGCGTTAAAAGCACTTTTTGAATTTCTTACCAGATTATTTCGTATTAATTTTTTTATTTCTTCTACAGCCACTACCTTTAACTTATGTGGTAGAGGAAATTGTTTTACATATACAGGTTTATCATCGATTAAATTTATTTAACCAGAATATGTCTTTTTTCATTACTAAATCTTTGATAATTTTTTTATTATTTTCAGGTAAGTTTTCGTAATGGATTTTTTTTTCAATTCTTCCTCGCGGTCTAATTGTTTAT
This sequence comes from Torymus tubicola, assembly GCA_035583055.1. Taxonomy (NCBI): domain Eukaryota; kingdom Metazoa; phylum Arthropoda; class Insecta; order Hymenoptera; family Torymidae; genus Torymus; species Torymus tubicola. The sequence goes on along the minus strand of JAWWEQ010051228.1, from coordinate 508 downwards.
TTGAATCATTTTTTTCTATAAAATTTATTAAACCTTAATTTAAAATTTCATTTTCGTTTATCTGTAAATCATCGATTATTTGAAAGCCGTCAGGTAAATAATCTATTTGATAAGAGATAAAGTTATATTTTTTCTCGTTTCCATACATATTTGTATATTCTTTTAAATCAGCTTCAACGTTTTTATTTATTGTTGTCAAAAATTGTTTGTAGTCTGTTTAATTTCCTCAAAATTCGTCGTTTCATCTTTATTTTCAAGAGCGATATTAATATTATTTATTAAAGATTTGATATTATTATCGTTATTCTGTAAAATTGTTTTGTAGTGTACGTCTGCTTTGTCCTTGGTTAATATTTCGTCGAGCATTTTTTTCTGTAGTTCTATTTCCTCTTTATTTAGTTCAGGGATTTGATTTAAAATTTATGTTATATCTTCATAGAATGTTATTTCTGAAGTTATTTCTATCTCATTATTGTTAATTAATTCAGGTTCATAAGATATAGAGCAG
>JAWWEQ010051227.1:0-10414 GCA_035583055.1 Torymus tubicola | reverse complement strand
AAATTTTTTAATTTGTTAAAATAAATAAATTTATTTGAATAAATTATAGAAACGTATTTAAGTACAACATTTATACTGAAGTATCACATATATACGAGAAAAACATTAAATTTAGTAATTAAAAATTTTTGTAGTCGATGGGAATCGAACACGAGACCCTTGGCACGGAAGTCGGACGCATAGGAGGTAAGTTCTAATAACCGGGGAATGAAACGGTTATCCATCGTAAAGAGGGCGACAGATTTTCTCGGCAGAAATCAGGTATAGTTTTCTATCCTGTATTGAAGTAATCTCTCGGGCGCTCGGTTCTCGCCGAGACCTGCACTAAGGCTAGCGCTTGGCGGAGAGGTGGAACGCGAGCGAGGAGAGGAAGAATCGGTATGTATTTCCGAGAACGTCCTCGTGACCTCGTTTGTTTTTCTCCTTATACGTAGAATTGGAAATAGATTTTATAGCAGGTTTCTTTGTAAACTGTTTTGCAACTAAAACGCTTACATCTCAGTAAAAAAAAAATTAAATAAATTACGCTTACTAGTCAGTAAGATAAAATTGCTCTGTACAGATTCGAAGTGCCTGTTCATTAGACAAGACGGGCATGTTAGCTACTCTGTACTTTGGCATTTTTATACTCTTTATGCTGATTTTTTGGCACCAGCCGTATTTAATTGGGCATATAAGTCACTATAAAATAATTTTCTGACGATGTACAGAGCGAGCTACCGATCAAGGAAGAGTTTAATGCGGAGGTTAAAGGTGACAACTCTTCAGAGGCAAATAAGGAAAATGAAACAGTTCCAGAAGAACCCTTAAACACTTATATTGAAGCAGCATTGGGAAGTGATCCACACAAATCTACGGCCCTGCCAGTCAAAGTCCATTCCAAGCTGATCAATAAATTCTCATTTGTGGTTACTAGAGGATTACCTAAGGAGGAAAAAGACACTCTTTCTAAAAAGTACCTCATCCCAGAAGCCCTATCAGCACCAGTTCTGAATGAGCAAATTCACTCTAAATTAAAGTAAAAGGCTCTGAAAATAGTCGAATATATATTTGAGGACCAAAAACTGGCTGCGTCGGCTCTTACGGCAATTTGTGCTGCCTATATAGATACTGTAAAATTATTGAATTCGCGAGCTTAATTGGAAAATTAATGGCAGCCTGTCTGGCCGTCAGATACGGCTGGCTGTATACAAAGGCAATGGAACAAGATAAGCTCAGGGCATTGATTAGCACAAATAACAACTATAAAGGAAAAATGTCTATTTCAGAAACAGTAAGGGCTGACATGAGATGGTGGATTAAAGCTCTTCCATATAGTAGTTTTATTTTCAGAAGTAAAGAATTTTTCACAGAGATTTTTACGGATGCTTCGGATGCGGGCTGGGGAGCTACGAACGGCAAAGCTAAGGGTTTTGGCGCTTGGAACAAGTCGCAGATAGCTTGTCACATAAATTATAAAGAGCTTTTGGTAGTAAAATTAGCCCTACAGAGATAACTTAACTAGTAACTTAAGAAATTATAACATACGGACTTTTGGAGAACCGGAAATAGATATCTTTGCCTCATCATTAAACAAAAAAATGCAGAAATTATTTTTCCTGGCTACCAGATCCAGAGACCCTGGAAGTAGATGCCTTTACCATAGTATGGAGTCATATATACTTTTATGCATTTCCTCCATTTGTTTTAATTGCCAGGACACTAAATAAAATAATCCAGGAACAGGCAACTGGAATTTTGGCGGTACCTGTAGATGGTTTAGTCAGCCTTGGTATCCTCTGTTTATAAAACGCATAATAGGTAAACCAATAATTCTTGGACCAAGTCCTAACTTGCTGATTTCTATATGCAGAAAATCATCCAAGAGCAGCACATCTACAGTTAGTAGCAGAGATTGTCTCAGGCAGGCGTTCCTGAGAAGAGATGTATCAACAGAGGCCTTAGAAATCATGCTGTCTTCCTTAAGCGAAGCCACTCGAAAACAATATTCAACAACTTTAGGGGTCTAGTTAAAATTCTGTGATCAGGAGTCAATAGACCCATTTAATTCAATGAGTAACAAAGTTATAAGATTCCTAGCCTTGCGTTTTGAAAGAGGAGCAGCTTATGGCAGTCTTAATTCGAATAGAAGTACGATTTCCTTGATCTCAAATAACAAAATAGTGGAAAATATGTTAGTCAAACGATTTTTAAAAGGCTGCTACAAACTAAGGCTTACTAGAGCGAAATATTTTTGCACTTGGGATTATTAAATTATTTAGAGTCATTAGGTTACAATGATATGTTATCCATACAGAATCTAACTTTTAAGATGGTGATGCTTATGGCCTTAGGAACTGCACAGCGAAAACAGACGCTTTCACAAATAGAAGTAAGAAATATTTTTGTAATTAATGATAGGATAGAATTTTTGATAACCGAGAATTTGAAAAACTCTAGGCCTGATACAAAGCAACCACTTTTATCTATACAGAAGTTTGATAATCGACCTGGTGTTTGCGTATTTTCATGTTTACTAGAGTATTTGAAGCGCACAGAAACAAGGCGTACGCGCGCGCCCTTTTTATTTATATCATTAAAGAAACCCTTCAGATTGGTTAATTCTGAAACTTTAAGTCGTTGGACGAAACTGATGTTAGAAAGAGCGGGTATAAATACAAATATGTTCAAGGGGCATTCCACTCAACATGCCTCTACACCTTCAGTTCTAGCTAAGGATGTTGATTCCGACGTAATTAGGAAAACTGCGGGTTGGTCCAGCCACTCGAAGGTGTTTCCGAGATTTTACAATCGACCGATCATGGAGGAGGATTGTACTCTCTTATATAACATTTTAAATAACCAAGGAGAAAATGTCAGTTTTGATAAATAAATGTATTCTAACTATATGTTCTTAAAATAAAAGTTTTTACTTTCTTAAAATTTTTAAAGTGGCTCTAAAAAACTACATATATATAATCTAGAGAGCAAAGTTCGAAATATAATTGATGATCAAACGAACTTACCAAAGTGAAGTTCGAAACTTCGAAATCTTTTTTTACAAGTTCGAGCGGCTTCTAAAATTGTTGCACCAATTTCGAATAGTAAACTAAATTTTAGAATATTCTGTGTGTTAATTCTTTTACTGATAGAACGCCCTTAAACCACATGTAATAGATAAATTTCAATTTTCCAAAAAATAATTTTACTATTTAAATTTAATACTACTTTTAAAAGTAAAATGATTCACTTAAATTCTGTAAATTATTTTGCCTAGCATTTTCAGTTGCATACCTGAAATTTAATGCATGTTTTAAAAACTGATTAATGTGAAGTTGTGGATTTAAATTTCAGTAGCATATTGATTTAAAAGAAATGTTGAAGTATATTAAGTGTGTCTTTTGAATCTTATATTAAAAAAAAAGTTTGAAATTTAATTGTATACTTCAAATGTCAATTAATGTACGCATTAATTAAAATGAAAATTATTTATGGCTCTGAGTTACACTTTTTAAAATTTCTATTAAATTTAATGTACTCTTGTAAAGAACGTTTCAGTAACATTTAAAATTTCAAAAACATCTTTGTAAGAAAACTCCAATCAAATTTATATTGATATCGGCATGGAAATTTTTAACAGTGTACATTTCTAAAACTAAAACTAATAGTTTACACAAGAGCGTGTATACATATATCGATAACTTTGTAGGCGTACCATAAGAAAACAACGAATTTGAAATTGAGTTATGTAAATGCATGTGTTCGCAGATTTGCAGCTGTATTTTTTTCGAGTTTTTGAGGACGCACCGATTTTGAAGAATAGATTGAATTCTTTATTGGAAAAAGACGAAAGTCATATTTTTAATTTTTTAATTACGGGAATGTTCAAGTTATGAGCAACAAATTAGAAATATTTTTCATCACATAAAATCGAATCACGCTACTTTCGAATATACTCCCGACTACAGTATGGCAGTCACATCCTTGAGATTTTGACAAATTACAGGTACTACCAATAGAAAACTACCATAAAAATTTCAAGTTCATATTTTAAATGTTAAAAAAGTTATAGAGAAAATTACTAAAGAGAGCCTTATAATTTCGCCAGAGCGAAATTAGTTAACTCCTTTAGAACTAAAATTTGAGCTATACAAATGATATTCCCCTTATCGAAAATCCATTTTAAGCATTTTCCAAAATGTATGTATGGCTGTACGTTCGTATGTAATCAAGTTTCCAGATTATCTCAGCGAATTTTTGATGGATTTAAATGAAATTTCGGGAATACTCCTCTAATTATATCAAACCAGTGGTCTTAAAATCAGAAAGATCGATCAAAAAGTTTTCAAATGCGAGGACGAAGAAAAATCTCAAAAAATCGATTTCAAGCTTAATTTCTAGAAAAATTAATTTTAAGCTAATACTTAACTAGCTTATCTGCTAAAACTAATTAAAAGACACCTTTTTTCTATTGGAAGTTTTTTTGCTACAAGCAATATTTTTTTTTCAATTCGGCTATAGTCGTCTAAAAATGTTAGAAAATACTTGGCGTTGCCTATCGATGGAGTCCCACGTAGCAAACGTAAGAATGTACGAGCTCCAACTTGCTTGTTGCTTTCTTTTCGACAGCATGAAAAGGCTTTCGAATGAGCTTGCCTAGAGCACAGGGTTCACATTCATCAATCTTGCTGTCTCGGATGAACTTGATAGTAGGAAATTGTTTCTGTAGCTGATGCAAATATTGTGCATTCATGTGTCCCAATCTCCTATGTCATAGGTCGATGCTCACTGGAGTAACCATTAGTGCGGTTTCTCTTGGTGGAGTGGTATCTCTGTGAATATTATCGTTTACATTTAGCTTGTAAATACCTTTAGAAAATAACGAGCCCTGCATTACAAGCTTGTCTTCACGACTATAGATGTGACATTTGGAATTTTTGAATACAACATAACCTCCATTACTGACTATATATCCGACAAACACTAAATTATAGCTGCTAGGTATGGTACATATAAAACGTTTAAAAGTAATATGTTTTCATCTGAACTTGTCACAAGACTTCACCTTCATGGGAGCCTTTATCTGCTACTGTAATATTAATCACCTTCGACTTGCGCATATTCATAAACTTTACCTTATCCGCACACATGTGCCTAGTTATAGCCAAAGCTTATAGTGTAAGGATCTTCTCAGTAGAATATCATACACAATCCATCTGCCACCAGGAGCCGATATGGTGGCCTTTGCGGATGACGCAAGGCTGGTTATAACTGGAAAGCACTTATAGGAAATTGAGCGCATCGTCAAAGACTTACGAAGAAGTGTAGTGATAAATAGAACACATTGCCTCATTCTTTAGCTAGATAACTGGGTAAACACGCGGGAAATCAAGTATTATCTGACTCAGATGCTCTCCAACCGTAGGTGTTTACGAGAATACTTACACCGGCACGATGAATCATCGGAGTATCCAGCAGGATGCGGGGTGCTGAGGACTTAGAACATGTATTACATATTGCTGGAGGAAGAAAGGAGCTGGAGGAGCTACTAGTTACAATCATTTACTACAGAGACCATCACGGAATTGATGCTAGAGACGGAGACAAAAAGCACACACACACAGTGCTTCAATTCTACTTCTGTATATTATTGTAATGTAATTTTTATATTATTCCATTTTATTTAACTACTAATTTAAATATTACAGAGATATTTTAAAAGCCGCCGCCAATTCATTGGCAATTAATTTCTTCTAAGTAAAACTATTTTTCTAGTCCATTAGTTCGTTAAGGTGATGTATCTATATCTTTTGTAAAAACTAATAGAATTACTCAAAAAAATAGTATTTACATGTACGGAGCGCTTGACAGCTCTATTTTATCTAGTCTTATCTATTCTTATCTATTAAGAACTTATTTGATTAAATAAAACTCACAATGTCGGTAAAGAGGAATCTGTATTTTCGAATTTTGATCCAGTTTTAGAACGGGCGTAACTCATGGAAATGTTCATAAAATCTCACATAAAATTTTCTTTCGAAAAATTAATAAATAATGTGAGAACAAAACATAATAATGTGTAACAATTAGTTAAAAATTGTAAAGGACGTAAAAAAATTTTACAAAGGGGGTGCCATAGTCATAGTCCCACCGATATACCTACCAAGTAAATGTCACTATTTCATGGCTATGAAAAATAAATATACCGAATTACGCAAAATCAAGAGTGCACTGATCTAAGTTTTTAATCATTGTATAACCCTAAATAAGTTTCAAGTAAAAATCTGAATTCGTTTTCTCACAAACTTTGACCTGTACTTCAGCATTTTGTTCAAAGATTGTGCAAAAGACATGATATATTGACTTGAAACTTTTTTAGAATTGTAAAATGATGAAAAATTTAGAGCAGTGCATACTCATACACGGTCGCACACACGCACCCGCACCCATGTCGAGTAGCTAGTCTCGCATCAGTCGCCTCTCCAGGTAGCAGATGGGGGACAGCTCGTCAGAAATGAAGGGCATCATCGGTGAAATAGAATAACCGAGGTGGGCCAAAAATAGCTAGGAGAAGGCACCCCGAACAGTAAACCAAACATATAGACATAGTGAATGATAGATACACATTATTCCAAGTGGGTGCTCTCAGTAGAGGGATTAATCCCATCACTGATTACAATCGGGAAAAATTGTGCCATGAACTAGAGAGTTGTGAGAGGGAGAGAGAGATAGATAGATAGATAATGATTTATTTCTGTACATTCTATTGTACAATTAACAATATAATATAACAATATAAAGAGTAATGTAAATATATATATATATATATATATATATATATATATAGGTTAACAGGTTTAAGTAGGCGCAAGCAATATATATAATGCAATTTATAATAACAATAATAGAAGAGAAGTGCTCCAATATACATAGTTAGAACGTAAAATACAATTTTCGCTCAGACAGAAGATGATGATATTATGAAGATTCAATGAGATGATGATGAAGCTGAACTGATGTGAAATGACTTTTTTAGTGATTCAGTTTTACAGCTAGAAATGTCTAGGGCTGCCACATTGCCTCTAGCTGGACGGGTGCTGAAACGGAAATTGAAAAATGCTAGTAGGTACGACGGTGTAGCAGAGTTGAAAAGCCTGCGCAGTAGGTTAGCTGCAAAATATTTCCTACGCGCAGATGTCGTTAGCCAGCCCAATTCAAGTCTATAGGGTGTTATGTGCTCAGTTCTTCGCACACCTAAGATGTATCGAATACCAGCGTTGACTAGCTTTTGGAGTTTATCCTCTAACTCCAAGGTCAGGTCACAGTATGCAAGACAACAGTAGTCAATAATAGGAAAGAGGAGCGTTGATATTAGGTGCTTACGTAGCTGGAGATTCGTACTTCTACTAAAGTGATAGAGTCTGTACATGAGGGAGTGCACGCGCCGGCACGTCTGTGCAATGTGGTCTTTCCGGGATAACTTGGAATCCACTATTACTCCAAGGATCCGTAGCGAGGACTCGAAAACGATCTTATCACCACCTATGTCAATGTAGTTTCCTCCTGCTACCGATAGTCTATTTATATAATATGGTGAGCCTATGACCATAGCTTTCGTTTTACTAATGTTTAGTCTGAGGTGGTTTTGAGCAGCCCAGCTGTTGATGCGGATGGCGTTCGCACTCATAATATCGGATCCTCGATCTAGCTCCACCAGTGGGCAGCGAATATAAATTTGGCGATCATCCGCATACATGAGATGAGAGATACCATAATCTAGGCAGAGAGCTATATCGTTGACGTTAACATAGATTAAAAAGAGTAGGGGGCCTAGCACAGATCCCTGCGGGACACCTGTATTGAGTTTTAAAAAGGTGGAACAGTTACCATCACGATCCATTAAGTAGGACGTTATCCAACGTATGGCCTGTCTGGAGAGACCGTAGTCAAGCATCTTTTTGAGAAGTCTGACATGACAGACTTGAGGGCAATCAATTCCGAAATTCCGATGTGTTTTTGAAATTGAGTGGGATCAAGTCCGAAAATACATCGGAATTTCGGATTTCGAATGCAACAAATCCAAATTACCAATAATTTTTTCTTTTTTTTGGTGCTATTTGGAGATTTTCAAATAGCTGGGTACTAAAACTATTTAGTGTTTAATACATTTATTCGAAAATGTTGATGAACAACAATTCAAAAACAGGCTGCCCCGAGAGAAACTTGAAATACGCATACGAAATTCATCTTTCTTTCCGTTTGTGTTACTTGACCATACGCCCTGCCGCGCCTTGATTATAAATGATTAAAATATACAATAATTATTTAATATTTATTTTCATTTTATTTAGAATCCGACATAAGGAACAGTAATAAAGTAAAGATAAATATACCTCAGTTAAAAATAACTTTTTTCATTAAATAAATTAACAGTAATTAATAATATTTAAGTAAATCTCAAACAAACTTTTGAATCTAATCAAGAATATAATGATAATAATAAAAAAGTATATTAAATATGTATTTAGCTATAATCAAAAAAATAAAAAGTGTTGTAAACTTGGCCGACGTCTCTGAACTCTATTTTGTAGATCTAGATAAAACAAAAAATTAAAAAAAAAAAAAAAACTTATTCGGATTTTGGAATTGTTGCATCTTAAATCCGAAATTCCGACGTGTTTTCAAACTTGATCGCACTCAATTCGAAAAACTCATCGGAATTATGGAATTAACTTCCCCCAAGTCCGAAAACACGTCGGAATTGAGGAATTGAGGGCGGTCAATTCCGAAATCACGTCGGAATTCAGGAATTGCGGGCAGTCAATTCAAACCGAATTTTGGAATTAGGATGCGACAAGTGCAAAATCTGCAACCCTGGCTAAAAGGGGTTAAAAAAGGTTAAAAAGGGCTTAAAAGGAGTAAAGAATAGGGCCGAATAGGGTTAATATATAATATACGTTAAATATAGTTATATATTTATATAACTATTAACTTTAATAATACTGCCGTTTATAATAAATTATTTTCACGCATGCAATTATTAAAAAGTTTCAGATTGTTGGTGTAGATTTTGTTTTCATGCTTTATATTATGACATTCAATTTTTGCATTGTTTAGTAACCGTATTTTCAATTTTTTTCTACTTTTAACTGTTGACAGAGCTACGTATAATTGACCATGGCTAAAGACTGGTGTTGGTAGGTAGGCACCGACTTCATTGCATGATGAATCAAACTTCTCACCCTCGAAATTATTATTGGTAATCATATTCTTTATCAATCCGGTGGGGGTCATGGTGTTTTTTAAATAAAATAAAACCCAAGTTCTTTAAAAAAAAAAAGAAAAAAAAGGCTATCGTATGATTGTCCTTGTGACTTATTGAGTATCATTGCGCAACCTAATCGTATGGGAAATTGTTTGTGACGCATAGTAAATGGGATTTCTTCTTTAGATGGTGATAAACATATTCTTGGAATTAACACTAATTTTATGTTTTTTCCACTTAAAATTTGTGCTTCAATTGAATAGTTTCAATATCTTCAATGATAATCTTGTTCAATTACAAAACTCTTAATTTAAATTTAAATTTATTAAAAGGATTACTATTGCATCGATTTTTAATTTCAACTTATCTGGTCGAAGGGCATTGGGTGTTAATTAATTAAGAAATTCTTGTTAAGCTGGTTGAACAAGCCAAATATAGAGGAGGCGGCATCTTTGACAGTTGCACTAAGGCATACAGAGGTAACATAGTTATTCCTCTGTTTTAGTCTCTTCGAGAACTGCGCCATATTGCTTTCACATGCATCTTGTGAGAAGCAGGCTGGGTTATAGTGACCCATTAGCCACTGCGCGATTCGCCTTGAATCCTCCTCAAGGTATCCAGTGCTGATTAAGTCTAGAGCTGCATTGGCTTCTGTTACAGCCGTACAGTCGAGCTCTACATTTCGGCGCCAGTGCTCCACTCTCTGCTCTAGGTCCTCTTGACTCCAATGCACTGCTGTCATCTTGGGACTATAGATATACAAAAATGTGGTGACGACTTGTGTGTGTATGCGCAACGAACTGCAGAGATTCTCTATCGAATTGGCCGTTCGTTACGCAACTTACAATGTTAGTAAAATCAAACTACCACACACAATTGCCCGAGGCTGTTCGAGAATGACGTATCTCGATGCAGCCAGAAAGTGCGAGAGCGTGGCTATTTCCTAAAAAAAAATGTAAAAAAAAATGAAATAAAGTGTTTCACTTTAGATCGACTGCACGTGCGGATACAGTGAATCTAATAAAAAAAAATCGCGTTAAAATCGCTTTAACCCGTAAACGCCCAAGATGGCATAAATTTCACTCTTTTTAAACGTTCTGCTAAAGATACAATTTGTTAGTAAATCTTTAAGGAAATACATATTTTTATAGTTTAAGATCCGCTCTTTCC
>JAWWEQ010051226.1:0-10416 GCA_035583055.1 Torymus tubicola | reverse complement strand
TTCACCAAAAAGCTTATGTGCAGAACATATACCTAAAGAAAATAACTGTGTTGAGTATGCTCGTTTAGAAATTTCCCCCAAAAAGCTGTGTAGAGTATGCTCCTTTAGAATCTTTCACCTAAAAGCTTGTATAGAGTGTGTGCGTGTAGAAAAAATCTGTGTAGAGTATGCCCGTGTAGAATAACCTCCATGTGTAGAGTGTGAATGTGTAGAGTATAGGCGGTGCCGAGCGGCTCCATTAGTTAAATCTCTATGTATCTGAGATACCTCAGGAAACTGCGGGTTTACTGTAACCGCTTCATCAACACCCGCTGACAGAATCTGAGTTTAATCCTTCCAAATATTGTTGAGATTCGCTCACTCATACATACATTGTTAAAAATACTCGAAATGATCTCGCTATCATTAACAATAACAGAAGAAGAACAGAGAAACCTACTGACGAGTTAAATGATTCTAGTATGTAATAACGCGAGGAATAGTAGAGTCGTATAAGAAGCCGAACGATGAAACACTATGATTAATGAGTTTCCGATTACAATATGATTGATGATATGCAGCTTTTTTACTTTGATTGCAGCAATCTCAGTGATTAGGCATGTGAGTGCACTCTGCATGTCCTGCAATTACACGTGATAAGCTGCGGAAAGTATATGGAAAATTTTTCTGTGTTCACTGAAAAATCCAAAAAATAATGCCAATCGTTCGCATTGCAATGAGTACGAAAAACCATAAGCTCGAATGTTATGCTTGAATTGTTTACTTTCCTAAATGTAATTGTAGCAAATTATACTTCATAGGTATCATATACTAAACCATTTCTGGCACTAAATATCAAGTTATAGACATCAAAACCATTTATGAGTAATTTGTCATACTCCTTTTTTCAAAAATAGAAGTATAACGTAACTTTTTATGTTTTTGACAATACAACATATTTTAATACGATTTATGTGAAATACGACTTCTCGTACAAAAAGCTAGACACTTTGAATGACGGTGCATAAAAGGCTCTGTTTCGCATACGGTGCATATTAGCAGTGGTTAGGAATTTCTCCATCTTTTTAACCACTAAATATAAAATGCCATAAAATATTCTTTCATTATAACACAAAGCACTAACAAGGAGAGTATCTCAGATCCGGATCACGGATTTTTTCGAACTTTCAGATATTATTTTAGATACCGAAATATGAAGAAAGTTACAATATTATATCCTAACGTTTCAATAAACTCAAGTTATCGACACCTTTACAATAGTAAAAAAGTATAATAAAACTACAGAGTAAGAGCTTTTTATTACTTTCTTTTAGTTTAAACTATAGTTCAAAGTTGAGTAATAATAATATATGCATCAGATGCACATGAAATCGGAGCTCCAGAAAATGCATCGATTTCTAAGTGGTTTTTAGTTGCTTAAGTTTGAACTATCTTATCTTTAGAAGGAGTTGACATTTTGTAATTCTAAAAAAGTAATGGAAAGATCATACTCTGTAGTTTTATTTTAACTTTTTACAATTGTATGTGGGGCTTAACTAGATTACATAGTTAAAAGACATAGCACTTTTCTCAGTATTTCCTTTAAATATCACTGGAAGTATCGATAACTTCAGTATATGGTGGATAGACTAAATCTCACACACACACACACACACACACACACGCGCGCACGCACGCACGCACACACACACACAAGATAGGGTCACGCGCACCTGCAGGCGCACAAAAGCAGAAGAATTGCTCCTGGAAATAGACAAACTCAGCATCGTGACTCATGAACTGCAGACGTCGGTCTCGACCACCCTTGAAGAATTAGCGATAGTGCAAAAGCTGTCTCACAAGGAGACAATCGATATAAAAAATCTGGACGAAATGACAATAGCGGTGGAGGTAGCAGAAGCGATCACTGCAGTTATCGGTCCCAGAATAGTGACCACTGAGAACATCGAACTCAGGGCGTCTTACAATCAATTACAATTAGGGGAGACTGGGGCAAAACCGTATACTGGGGTAAAACCGGAATTGTCAATTTTATAGGTTAATACTAGTGCTCTCTACATTATACATGTAGTACCTCTTTAAGAATGTCCCTAATATCATTTCGCATACGTCAGCTATATCAATAATAGCTTATTGAGGCTGAGGTTCCTTTTCTTTCAGCTCATGATCTCACCTCATTTGAATTTAAAATCTCCGAGAAAATCAAGAAACTTAATGAAATTCGGACTTATCTCGATTATTCACATTTTTCAGAGGACGATTTTGTTCGTGATCTTAAATTGCATAATTGGAATAAAATAATTGACTCCGTAGATAAAATTTGAACTTTTGAGACGAATTTCATCAATACTCTTGATTTCCATGCGCTCATGAAACAAATTTGTGTCAATGTATCTCGAGCAACGCCTTGGATTAATTCCTACATAAAGAACTTAATGAAAGCTAGGAATAAAGCTCGTAGAATATGAATAGAAGGAAAACTTTTCAGACCTTTAGATAATTTAAATTTTTCAAAAATGATTTTAATACAGCGTTCAAACTAGCGGAAATATCTTACTATACCAAAGAATTTGCAAAAGTGAAATTAAACAATAAAACATGGTCGATTCTCAAGAAAATAGGCATTATTGGTGACTCCAACAGAGAGACCATGTTACCTATAGATCCTAATGAACTCAATTCTTATTTTACAAACTCAAGTGAGAATGAACTAAATATCGTGAATGATAACGATTTCTCTATTGGAGACTTCAGTGAAACCCATCCTAAAAGTTAAAAATTCTTCCACGGCTTCGGACTTTCGATCCATCAGTTTGCTCTGCTCTATATCGAAGGTAACGGAAAAAATTGCAGGGACGTAGATTATTAATTTTCTCGAGAAGCATAAACTTTTTGATAAATATCAGTTTGCCTATAGGAAAAATCATAGTACTCTCTCAGACTTCAATTATCAGACTCCTTTATAAGGCCAAATTGGCGGCAGAAAAAACACAGGTCACGGTTATAGTGTTTTTCAACTTCTCGAAAGCATTTGATAGGGTTATACATATTAAATTACTTCAAATCCTAAAGAAACGTAATCTCTCCGATAATGCATCAAGTGGATTGAGTCATACCTATCAAACCGGTCCCAAGCCATTAAAATCTCTGAAGAGAATCTATCTTCATGGAGACCTATTCAACGAGGTGTTCCACAAGGATCGGTTCTTGGACCTCTCTATTTACTCTTAGATTCTGTGGGTACAATATATTCGCGGACGACATCACGATTTTTAAGTCCTGCCATCCCAGAAATCTCAATGATGAAATCAAGAAGATTAATGAAGACATAGAAAGAATAGTCAAATGGGCCAAACATATGGGACTAAAATTAAACAACAGCAAAACGAAGGCACTGGTTGTTGGGATGAATGTGAACATCTCCATCAATGTTAACCTAGTAAGGACATCTAGGATCAAAGTCGAAGGAGTTGAGGTGCCTTTTTCAGAATCAGTCAAATATCTGGGGATTAATCGAACACCCAATTTATCCTGGGATTTGGAAATCAGACAAAGATCTAGAAAAATCTATGGGACTTTGCATCAGCTAAAAGCCACAAGACACATTCTTCCCAGGGGCATCCGAACAACTTTAATGTAAACGTTAATCTATCCGATTATAGACTACTGAAGTGTTGCAATTCATGATTTAACTGGTGACGAAAAAAGAGTACCTCAGTAGACCTTCAACTCATATATAAGATTTGCCTGTGATTTAAAGTTAGGGGATCATATCACACCTTATCTTGACACTTTGGAATGGATAAAAATCAATTCAAGACGAAAATACTTCATGTCAATGCTGATTTACAAGATCCTAGATACTAATGATCCAGAATTAAAAAAATTAAACTAATCAATTTAGCAGTATCAATTTATCTAATTAAAAGTGTAAAAAGCATAAAATTATATATAAGTAGAGTAGTTAACGTCATGATGTTATAATAATAAAGAATAAATCACTATAATAGGTTTATTCTTTATTATTGTAACTTCATGACTCAACTATTCTACTTGTACATAATTTTATGCTTTTTACACTTTTAATTAGTTAAATTCATACTTTAGATACTGTCTAAAAAACAATTATATATTTATAAGTACTATAGAGAATAAATTTGTCGACAAAGTTCTTGCAATGTGTTATACGTGCTACCTGCAATAGTTTGATATTATTAATGCAAGGAATAGTTTTTATGATTATATTTTACAGCTGTTGTGTAAAATATAATCATTTTCTGTTGAAGAAGCAGCATAAAAACAAAATTCTGTGGAATAAACACATAAAAGTCAGTAATAAGTAAACTTGACTCCGCTAATCATGTCAAAAAGAGGATTTTTTCACTATTTTTACATCTTTTAAAAATTCATAGCTCTTTTCTGAAGATGAAACCCATCTTAGTCCAGGGCTTATGTTAAAGCGTTTACAATACAGAATCAGAATAAAATTTGTCGAACTAAAAATATTCTGTCGAACTCCTCTCTTTTTTTTTTATAAAGGTACACTGAAAAGCAGCTAATCAAAAACTTTCCAAAAGGGTCATAAAAAAATATAACTACATTCTAGAAGTAAAATACAAACTTTTTTCGAATCAATGTGTTATACAAAAAGTTTCAGTATTTTGAGTAAAAAAATGGCAAAAGTTGAGTTTTCACCAAAAATTGAAAAAAATGACAATTTTTTTATATGCAATAACTTTTGTAATTATTGAAATATTGCTCTAAAAATTTAGGAACATGTTTTTTTCATAAAAAACTAAGTGTCTACATATTTTGAGCAATTTTAAAATTTTGAGCTGCTCAGTTCACGTGAAATAGCCCATATATATGACCGGTTCTCTGTCATAAGAAAATGTCGAGACAAAAGTAAGATTAGGAAATATATTAATTTTACCATCAACGTAAATTCGTAGTCCAAGGTACATGCAGCAACATTATCAGGATGCCATGGCAATAGTTAAAGCTAAAACACGACCAGATCTATTAATTACAATGACAATTAATTAAATAGTGTCTTCAATTATAGCGTTTCTAAACCCGTGTTTTATTACTCAGAGTATTTTTCGAAAATCATCACCTAAAATTATTAATTTTCCCCCAAAAGGTCCTTTAGGTAAGAGAGTAGATGCTATACCAGTCCATGCCATTGATATAACATTTTTTTCCTTTCGAAATAAAATAATAAATTAAAGTTTTATATAAAAACGTTTTCCCTGAACCTCCAGGATCACCTATAAAATTAATTTTATTTACATTATTAATTTTATAAACATATCTTCGAACATTTCTTACCGATTGAAATTATTTTACTACCATATTTTATATTTTTTATAATGGGATCAGGTTCAGGTAATCCAAAATCTTTACAAGATACATCTTCTAACAATAATAACTTATTTATATGATTCAAAGCTAAGTAATCTTTATTTTCATAAAAATCTTGACTAAAATATTTTTAAAATTTTTCCCAAATACAATTGCCTTGAATATTTTCTGTTAACAGAAACGAAGTAAAAAACTTACGTAATTGAAATGGTAACATGATACGACAGCCGTCTTCAATAATTTTTAAAAATTGTAAATCATTTTCTATTAAATCCATTACAATCGCAGCTTCTTTATGAGTATTATATTACAATTTCATATGTACGTAAATCTTTAAAGGAAGTTGCACCTTTTACAACGATGGTAATAACACTGTTTCAATTATTTTTAGTCAATTTGAGCTCGAAATTATATCGGTATGCCTTTTAGTAATAAAGCTTAGTTTTCCGTGAGTACTTTGAGTTAATACCTTATTGAGTACGTAGATAATCCGCGGAGGGACGCGGAGGGACGCGAAGGGACATGTCTAAAACTGTCAATTTTATGTTATTTTGAGGAGGGTTCTTTGCGGAGGGACGTGGAGGGATGCGGAGGGACACGGAGGGACGTGGAGAGACGCGGAGAGGATAAGATTTTTTTTCGCTTCAAAATTGCTCCCGAGTGTCTTATTATAACACCCCAAAGTGATCCCGATCATAAGGGAGGGGTCTACAAGTATATCAGGGTCGGAAGGAGCTTACAAGTATATCAGGGTGTCCGTTATTTTCAAAACTATTTATATTGCTTCCCCTAAGTCTTAGACCTATTTTTCAACCAAAAAACTAATAAATCATCCAGAAAATACAATAAAAATGCCGATTAAACCTTGTCGCTTTCAAAAAAGTTGATTTTTTCTAATTTTTTAAGTTAGGCCAATATGCTAATATAGAAAGTTCAAAAAAATTTGTTGTACCCTTCCTTATGATTGCGACCACTTTGGGATGTTATAATAAGACATTCGGGAGCAATTTTTAAGCGAAAAAAAATCTTTTGAAGTCAATTTCATCTCCAAAAAGTTGAAAAAATATTAGAAACATGTAATTTTTTGATGGTTTTTTGAAATTCTGCTGTACCCTTCATCTCAGTAGGTTCAAATTATGAATATAATCTTAAAGTAGAGCTCAGAAAATTTAATT
Source organism: Torymus tubicola (assembly GCA_035583055.1). Lineage (NCBI taxonomy): Eukaryota > Metazoa > Arthropoda > Insecta > Hymenoptera > Torymidae > Torymus > Torymus tubicola. The sequence continues at coordinate 3,877 of JAWWEQ010051226.1, read as the reverse complement.
CCATTTTTTTAAAAGGTTTCTATGTGACTCTGGTCCCTAGATAACACCATTTTAATGTTGCTTGAAATTCGAAAAATTAAATTGCGAACCCTGTAGTGAGATTTTTGCGACCGAAATTTTGTCTTATTCCTAAATTTTCTATCAAATCTATTATTAGACTCTTAAAAAAAGGACTATTAGACTCTTAAAAAAAGGGAATGAAAAGATTGTGTTTTGAACTATTTTAGTATTTATTATACTTAATATTGGAAGATGGCACTATTCTGAATATTCCAAAAGTAATCGAATTATTTCTTATCCTTTGTAACTATTGTGTTTTCTTGTTTTTCATAACACAATTTAATATTATTACTATCGCGATAGAAATTCCAAAATTTTTAAAAAACGTAAATGTATAACTTATCTTCTTTGCCGACCTAAGGATAAGTCTCCATACGTTCTTGTAACGTGTCCCTTGCCGTCCTGAAATGCGTTCGAGTATGTTTTCTATATTTTTTATACGTCTGGGTCAATTGTAATTGTACGGATACTGGTTAATCTGAAAGTACACACAATATAGAAAACACACTTGAACATGTTCCCTGACGGCAAGGAACACGTTACTATCTGAGAGAATTTTGGGGGCGCTGTGGTATTCACTACATACAGCAGACGTACCGTTCGTTTCGCGCAACAACGCTACTGAATTTAGGAGAACTGGTGTTCTAAACCGTGAGACATCTGCCGGCTTTTATTTTACCGTACTACACTAGCGCAGCGAAAAATTAGGAGAGTAGTCGTTCCACGATGCCGAAAGCAGACGATTGTTGTCCTACAAAGCGTAGCCGTACTACCTATAGGACACAAGCGTTCCCGAAATTCTCGCAGTGTAGAACGTATGGAGACTTACCTTAATGAGGATAAAGAAGTGAACTAAAATTAAGTAACCACCTTAATGGCATCCATTTGTATTATGCCTTGTGCCGTGGGCTTTTATATAATCCAAGGCAATGTTAATTAATCGGTTATTTTCGTTACATAACCATATGAACTTCGATTATACCGGCACGCAAAAAAAAAGTTGCCTGTACATGAAACCAGACCCATATATCCCTATGTATTTTGCTCATACACCTCACAAATTTTGAGTAAGTTGCAAAAAACCGTGAAAAATCGATTAAAATCGTGAAAAATCGCATTTCAATACATAGGCAAATAATAATAATTTTTTTTATGAATGTATCATACATGATTTTTGTATATTCTGACCCGTTAACTCGAAATCTGATGAGTATTTTGTTCGTACACCCTCAAAATGTTGAAAAAGTGGCGAAAAATCTTGAAAAGTAGCTGGAAATCATGAAAAATCGTATTTATTGACGTTGGTAAATGTTGGAAAGTTTTTTCTGTCCTGAACCAAATAATTTTTTTGTTAATTGCAATTTGGCAAACTCAAATCTGTAGTTAATTAACATCTGTAAAGACAGATTTTTTAAAAATCGTTTAAAAAATTACGAAAAAGCGTAAAAAATGCAAAAAAACGTTAAAATTGTCATTCAAAAGGTTTGACTACATAGTATCTTCCTTACATACAAAAAATTTGCTTTAGCTCACATTCTTTATACTTGTTTTTTTATTTTTTGTTACTAATTTCGTAAACTCTGTTGTGTTTACTCCATATTTCTCATGTGAAGAACTCTTTTTTCTTCAAATGATCTATGCAACGGGTTTCTTTTTCTTTTTTTGTCATTACTTTTAATATCTCTCTTAAGCGTCCACTAAAAATCGGACATCGTGTTGACATTCCTTCTTCCTTGGTAACAATTCTCCATTATACTTATGTCTTGATGAAATCGTTCTCCTTGTTCTTCACTGACATTTCCTAGATTTAGAGGAAAGTAGTTGAGATGAGAATGTAAGAAATGCATTTAATCACTCATCAAGCAACCCAAGATTTTGAAATTTTTCAACATTTTTTCCCACTGTAGGTACGCATAAGCACTACACTAGGACTGTTGCGGTCTTACACCCGTAGTTCAAATCAAATGACTCGTTTCGTACAGCAAACGAACTAACTAGGAAGTCTCCTTCCCTGAAAGTCTCTCCGTGTAGTGTTATAAAAAACAAGAAAACACAATAGTCACAAAGGATAAGAAATCATTCGATTACTTTTGGAATATTTAGAATAGTATGACGTTGCAATATTAAGTATACTAAATACTAAAATAGTTCAAATCATAATCTTTTCATTCCTTTTTTTGTAGTAAGAGTCAATAGTTTTGATAGAAAATTTAGGAATAAGACAAAATTTCGGTCGCAAAAATCTCACTACGTGGTTCGCAATTTAATTTTTCGAATTTCAAGCAACATTAAAATGGTGTTATCCAGGGACCAGAGTCATATAGAAACATTTTTAAAAAACGGAATTAAAGGTCCTGAACTTTACTTTAAGATTATATTCATAATTTGAACCTACTGAGATGAAGGGTACAGCAGAATTTCAAAAAACCATCAAAAAATTACGTAACTTCAAACGTGCAAAGCATTTTTTTTTCAAATTTTGCCCATTTTCTAGACTATGTAGAATCATCAATTATTAATATTTTTGGACGTGCCAAAAAAAAAATTTGTTCGTATTTTTAAAACAAAAAAATTTTTTTCTACATGTCCAAAAAATTAAAAATTGACGGTGATATGGCACTTTGAAAGTAATGATTTTCGTAAAAATCGCGTTTTTTGCAATATGTAAGTACATTTTTCCATGCGTTACTGAACTTTTTTTGAGCTAAAAGCTACAGGACTGGGTTGCGAAAGTGTTCTAAAATAAGGTTACAAAGGTTTGGTAGTCATTATACTGGAACTATTACTTATGTCGATTTCTCAATGTATTTTTCTGCCTTTTCATCATTTTTGAAACCAATCAACTTCACCAATCAACCAACACCTTCTAGTATTGTTAATTTGTAACCAATCAACCAACACCTTCTAGAATTGTTAATTTGTTATCTTTTTGATGAACTTGAAATGCTTGTTCCCTCGGCTATAAGATAGTTGATTTTCATTTTTAGTATGACCAAATCGATTGAAAATTGGCGGAGGTAACTAATTGGAAAGTTAGAGATTCATCTGAAACGCTACTATTGAGGACGAATTTATATGCATAACGCAAGTTTCTAGGCTTTTTGCTTTGTTCTGGGACGTTCCGGGAAAATTTTATACATATCGCAAGCTTTTAGGTTCCATTAAGGCCATTTTTGCAATAGAGAGATTACTTTTTTAATCAGGATCATTCTATAATATTTATATATAAACATTACAATGTTTTTCTAACGTACGGAACAGCTCTCATTGTAGATGACGCCTTAAGAAACCCCCCGAAAATTCCAGAAACTTGCGTTACAGATATTTATATATATGTATACATATATTTACAAAATGATTATGTACTATAGTCTATAATCGGCAATAATTGTAAATATATGGTGTTTCATGAGATGAATGACAGTGAATGTTTTATTGTAGTAGTCTCGCAACTTGGGTTGAAACAATCGAATTCTTTTACATATTTCGAAAATACTATATGGGCAGTTCTCTTGAGAATCGAGAGGTCAAAATTTCTTTTTCTTTTAAAATCACCTAAATCGCTTCGCAGCCATCCCATATGTTACCTTGAATTTTTTCAGATTTTTTTCACTTATAGTTTTTCAGTGGCAGAGGGTCAAAGTCACTCAAAAATGGTGATTTTAGCATTTTCTGCATTTTTGACCAATTTTGATTAATTTATAACTCCTCAGGGTAGCATTTTTCACGATAAACACAAGAGACTTTTTTTGTAAAATTTTCTTAGTTTTTCAATAAAAATATTTTCAAAGCTGTATGTGTACACTGTCATTCACAT
>JAWWEQ010051225.1:0-10417 GCA_035583055.1 Torymus tubicola | reverse complement strand
AATAATTTATAGCAAAAAAAATCCACAAAAATAAATATATATATATGTGCAAATATTACCACAACAAAAAAATTCCTGAGAAAATTATTTAATTTTTATTTGAGATATCCTCAAACGCGCGATCAGCGAGTATCGCGAGAGTGACTGCCTTAAAAGAAAAATCTAAATTTGGAAAGACAGAAAAAAAATCCAATTTTTAATTTTTAAACAAATTATTAAAAATATTATTTTCTTATTGGGCTTATAAAAAAACAAAATGCTCCAATTAAATATTTAAAAAAAATATTTAATTGAAAAGAGAAAAGATAAGAAATTTTTTTTTGTTAATTAATAATTAATAATTCATCAATTAATTAATTAACTGAGCTTTAAATAATCTCTTGGTTAAAACACCAATATCCTAATAAGAAATATTATAAGGCAAGGGAGAGGAAATTATTTCCCCCTCGGCACTAGGTCAGTGATACGACTCGCTAATCGTATCAGCTGATCGCACTCTCACGATACTTAAAAGTGTGCTACACGCACGTACACGTACGCACTTACGGGCTGTGGCACCTAGAGCCTTTTTCAAACAGCCTTCCTTAGCTATGTGGTTCTAAGTTCGCGCCAAGCTTCGCCGGTTTAAATTTCGTACACTACGCGACGCGCGTCCTTTTTCAATCCACACACGTATGAGGCGCCAGTTGTAACAGGGTTAAAATTGATTGAATTATCCCGGAAGCTCGTGCGCTAGTACACGGTGCCGCGGGAGTCAATCTAGATCTGACTTCTCGGGGATGCGCCTCCGGTATCTGCCTGTACACAACGCAGAGTGTCGCAGCACTCTGCTTTCTGAAAGAAATGTTAGGTAGAAAAGGGAGGTTGGCTTTTATCACCGCGTGCGCAAAGGGGAAATGCGCGCCGCCGGCTAGTCAGCTCTGCAAACGACCGGCGGATCGTTTGCCCGCGGAGGCGGCGGTAATCGGGAAAAGGTCGGTTACGTACGAAAGGTCGCGCGAATAAATAACGCGAATACTTATAAATGTTTACACGTATATTAGAACAGTCAACACTTATAACGGAAATACACAAATAATATTAAATGCGATTCGCAGACGGCAGTTGATTTCAAACGCGCAACTGCCAAGTACCCGGCGAAGCCACCTCGGTCGCGAAACGCGCGTTAAATACGGCGGGTCGACACTTACCCGCACGTACACACTACAGTAAGTTTGCACGGGGCGACTCCGTGCAAGCCTTTCACAAAAACCGCGAGCAGAAAGAATTGAAACTCACCGAGTTGTGCGGAGAAGACGACGTCTCGATCTTCTCTCTCTCTCGAACTCGCTGGTTGCACGCTCGTTCTCTCGCTCTCGCCCTCGCTGTAGATACCGGCTCGCTGTGCCGGTATTCTATCGCTTGCTTTGTCACACTCGCGGTGTTCTCGCTCTCGCTCTCTCTCTCTAACGCTCGGTGGAGGGGCGCCCTCACTTGCCACACACACTAACACGCGGCTCGAACACACAGACACGTAAAAACTGGTATGAGAGCGGAGCACGCACGGAACACTTCTCGCTCACACGGTATCGCCAGTCAAGACGGCCGTCCATACTCGATAGATTCAAAGGCAGCTCCGCGATACCCCGACGGTCCGGATACGCGTCACGATTCCGAGAATCGTACTTGCGCGCGGGCGCTCACGCGACGCGCGCGAAATTCGAACGCGAATCGGGCACATATTAAAAAATAAAATAAATAAAATAATGTCAATAAGACAAATAAGATAAATAAAATAATTAAGATAAATAAGATAAATAAGATAAATAAGATAAATAAGATAAATAAGATAAATAAGATAATTAAGATAAATAAGATAAATAAGATAAATAAGATAAATAAGATAAATAAGATAAATAAGATAAATAAGATAAATAAAATAAATAGAATAAATAAAATAAAAAAATAAATAAATAAATCTAAAGACTAGCATGAGCACCATGGCATTAACAGCTCGGCTAGCCATCTACAGGGGAAAGACTAGGCATCTAAACTTAGTAGTGACGAACAAACGGAGGGAGAGAGTTCCAATGCCGGGCGCCCTGGACGAGAAACGCCCTGTCGCCCATCTTGTAGTTCATGGCGGGAACTCTCAGCTCCGGCTGCACACCTCTACTAGTTGCCCTGGGCTCGTTCTTTGTAAAAAATGCAGCCAAATAGCTAGGCTCACGCAGCTGTATAATCTTATATAGTAAAATAGCTGCAAAATAAAGCCTGAGCGAGTCAGAACGAAGCCAACCCAGGCTGTTAATAAAGGGAGTAATATGTTCGTCTCTCTTGGCCCCAGTAATGTATCTCACACATGAGTTGCTTAATCGCTGCACTCTTACACGCAGTTCGTGCGTAGCGTCCCGAAACTCGACCGAGCAATAGTCCAGATGCGGCTGAACTAAGGACTCAACTAACCGTTTGCGTAAAGTCTCGGTGGTACATGCACTTATAAACCGCAAGTTATAAAGGGCTTTATTAACTTTCTTAGTCACTGTGTCAATGTGCGGTTTCAATGTTAATTTACTATCTAGAGTAACACCTAGACTCGCAACTTTGCTACTGAATGGGATGTGTTCTCCAGTATACATGACAACACTTGGCAAATCCAGTGACTTAACGAAGTTAACGTTTTTATTGGAGCCAAAGACAATTGCTTTGGTCTTGCCAGCGTTGAGATGAAGACCACAGCGCTCAGCCCATCCAGCCACAATTGGCGTCGCGTTGGAAAGTTCAGCGATGCTCTCAAGGATCACATCTTTGATCGTTTGTATGTATATCTGTAGGTCGTCTGCGTAAAACAGATGTGTAATAGCGTCAGCGGCACGTACGTCACGTAGGTCATTAACAGTCAAAGTCGAAGAGCAGTAGTAGCGTCAGTTTTCTGTTGTCGATACCCATCCGTATGTCGTCAGTGAGTTTAAGAATTGCAGTCTGAGTGCTATGATGTTTTCTGAATCCGGCTTGGAGTGGATCGAGTGGATTGTTATTATTGAGATACTCCGTGATTTGATCCTGAGCTATCTTTTCGAGCACCTTAGACACGAAACAAAGAAGGGCAATGGGACGAAAGTCCGACGCCGATGATGGCACTACTCGGTTCTTGAATGCAATGATTTGCGCCTGCGTCCAGGTACTCGGGAAGACTCCCTGCGCAAAAGAGGAGTTGAAGATCCGCACTCAGTATTCGCCAACTACGGGCAGGGTATTGACGATCACCTCCCTGAGGATCCCGTCAGCCCCCCTTGCCTGCGAGGAGAAGTGAGAAATAGCAAGGACTACATCACTTAACGAAAGTGGTTTAAAAGAAAAATCCTCCTCAGTTGCAGGTAAAATAGAGTCCATGACTTCATCGAAGTTTTCAAGAGGGGATACGGAGATACCAGCAAAGTGCGGGTTCAGTTCACCCGGCGTGAAGCCGCACAGATCGTCCTCCTTACGCTTCGGTAGAAGGCCATGATTCCTTCCATATGTCCTTGTTAGCATCAAGAGTGTCAGAAAGCTGTTTGTGTAGGAAGGAGTGGCGCTCTTGAGTAATGCGGAATTCAACTTCCTTATTGAGCTGAAAAAACTCATCGAACACCGCCGATCGCCCAGTGCGCTTATAGCGTCTATGGGCTGCATTGCGTTTACCGATCAGCAGTTTCAGGTCAAGACCAATCCAAGGAGCATTTTTGTCGTGAGGTTTTACGATTTTTAAAGGAGTTAATTTTTCTATTGCATAATTTAAATTTTGATTGAGTGAAAGCAGTGCACCTTCCAAATCGGATTCGATCGAACTCATGCTTACCCAACCCAACCCAATCACAGTTTAGAAGCAGTTCATGGAGAGCTTCCGGGCTTTTAAAATCTCTGTAAGAGAAGGAATCTCTTACCGGTTCCGGCATAAAATATTTAATAGTAGCGTCAATGACCGCATGTTTACCAAAACTGGGCAAGCATTCATTCATATGGTGTAGCACTTCGTCGTTCTCGTCAGTCATGATTACGTCAATCCAGGTGTGAGATGTGGATGTCATATGATGGGTTGGGCCGTGAGGTACGATGTGTAGTTATAATTCCGGGGATAGATTTCGGATGGTAAGTGCATCCGCGTGGGACGCTAGTGACAAGTCAGCATTCAGATCCCCCTTATGGCCCAGAACTTACGGCAATATTCGGCACTGAGGTCATGCAGAACATGAAATAGGTTGGTGTCCCTTTGCAGAGCTATGTGTGGGGGTCTATAGATAACACCGACAAGAATGGGAGGGGAGGAGCTCTGTTGCAGTCTTCAGAATAAGTACTCAGGGATGGAAGGTTTCTCAGGTCCCTGCGTTGCTAATGACACTAAAATAGTAACTCTAAAGTCATCCCGTGCGTACAGGGCAACTCCACCCCCATATATGTTGCAGTCCTACTTAGTTACCGAGTATCTGAATCAGATTGTCATCAACGTCGGGACCTAGCCGGGATTCAGCTATTCGAAAGAAGTGCTAGGTAGGATTTTCGGAGAGATAGAGGCGGATGTTGTTGAGTTGAGACCTAAGAGAGTTGATGTTGTTAAACCCCACCCTAAGGAGACCCGCCTCCGTCCGTCGGCAGTCGAGCCTAGTCATGAGGCACGCTCCAATCTGGCTGCCGAGTCTGCCCCGTACACTGGAGCGTTTCCATCGATACCAGTAGGCAGCGCACTACCTTCATCACGTTGTGACAGATGTTTATTAGGGGCAGACTGGCTCGCCGTCAGAATGACATGCAGGTCGAGAGAGAGAGATAGAGAGAGGGAGAACCTCAAGCGGCAGCGCCATTTGTGACGTAGTAACTTGCTATCCGTGGTCGAAATTCTCTTAATGACCTAGCCATCATCCTATCACTTCCTATCACTTCCTCTACTCGACTAGAGACTCACTTCTCGAAGAAGGAGGTTGAGAATTAGCAACAATATACCTCACAGCGACCAAATTATCCTCGGCGATTGAGCTCCTGAAATACCTTCAAGAGTTGAAACTCAACATGCATGGTAGTGTGCGCGCCAAGGCAGAGAGGTTACTCTGAGGATACTTGAGAGTCATCGGAGTAAAAGTACCCTGAGCACCCGAAATGGACAAGGCAGGAGATGTCTTGGTGCCAGAAGACGAAGAACTGGTCATGGCGCTGAGGCACGACGAAGCACCACGAGATACCGAGGATGAAGTGAGAAGAAGGCGAGCTGAGGACCAAGAAGGCGCAATGGCTACAAATGAGAGAGCCGATGCACATCATGCTGCATCAGCAGCAGAGAAGGAAATGCTGCCACAAATAATACCACCACCGGGGCCACTGCAAATGGGAGCAATCCCGAGGAGAATTATTGCTCACGAATGGAAAAGTATGAGAGGTGAAAGCATGGATATCAACTAGCACAGGCTACGGCCAGAATCAACAGATAGTTACGGTACTTTATGGGGAAAAGTCGAATCCAAGGGAACATCTAGATTACTAGATAACCGTAGGAAGCACGCAACTTTTAAATTCTTCAGGAGCCAAGATGACAGAACGGAGCTGGACGAGGAATATCAGCCCATGGGTGGGGGATTTATTAGGGTGAACAGAAAGACTGTCATCCGCTCTACCCCAAAGCACCACCGGAAAATTTTACTCCCAGACAGCAACAGCTCGGAATCAGAGGAAGATCGAGAATCTCTATCGATGAATAGACTTCGAGTAGACCTTCGAGATTGTAGCCCTTGCAGCTTGGTGGATTCGAGGAAACGATACACACCCTCTCGTGGCCAGCGCAACCGATTGGAAAACTCTCACAGACGGCAGAGCAGATCGAGGCGATCGAGCATCCATGGTAGAAACGAGTACCGAAACGACAGCCTGACGGTGATAAAAACACTGAAAGGCTGGGACCTTAGGTACTCGGGGGACGGGAAAGAGTCGGCAGACTCTTGCATTGACTTTCGGGATCTCAATAAACGGACCAAGAGGGATGCTTAGCCCATACCGAATATGGATGCGATTCGGGATAAGCTGCGTCGAACTAAATACATTTCCAAAGTCGACTTGAAGAATGCAGGCAGAATACAGCCTTCGCGGTGCCATGCTTCGGCCTATGGCAGTTCAGGAGGATGCCATTCGAACTAACTAATGCCCCCGCAACATTCCGAAGATTAATCGATGCACTATTTGGGCCCGAGATGGAACCAAACGTGTTCGGATATCTCGACGACAAACGCCAAATTGCCTGGAGATGCGAGTTGCACGTAGCTCGTGTGAGGCACGCGGACAGGAAAAAAAATAATTTGCTGATTTAAAAATTAAAAACCCCAAATAGACCGTCGTCCATATTAGATAGAGGAAAATTCATGCGTACCGTTTGTTTATTTAACCTCCGAAAATCGACAACTAATCTATAGCTCCCATCCGATTTCTTAACAAGAAGGCAAGGGCTAGCATACGCTGAGTTCGTTTCCTTAACCAACACAGCTTCTTTCCAATCGCTAACAATTTTGCGCATAATAGCCCGCGGTTCGGCGCTCGCCTTATAAGGATTGGAACATACAGGCTCGCTTCCGGGTACCTCTATTATATCCATGTACTGTTCCTTCGTAAGTCCTATTTCGAGTTCATTCAACGCAGAGCATTCTCGGTACTTATTAATAATCATTGGCGTATGCTCTATCAAGATTTAAGTTTTGACTCTCGATCACCGGGTGCTCATTAAAGACAAAATTAGAGCGATATACAAACACCAATTTATCATCCGCCTTGTAATAGGATACGTGAGGTAATCAGTGAAATTGCGTCGAATAATAACTCCGTACGGTTGTACATCATCTGGAACTACTCTAAACGTGACATTTTCAGCCTCACATTCATCTACCCAAACGATTTCCCGAATTATGTCAGTAAACGTAATCTCGTTTCCAATTCTACCGAACCCTGTTAAGGTACTTATTAAACAGATAAAATTAAGATTATGTTCCAATACGAGTGACGCCTTAATCGTACAGAGCTGCCCGGATCGACTAGCGCGTCCAACTAAAAGGGTCCGATTTTAGTCTTTTTATGATATTTCGAAACATCATTCTCACGTTCGGGCTTTACACCGTCGCGCTCGTTAACTTTTTAGGCTGCGAACAATTCCTAGAAATGTGGCCTATGCTTTGACAGTTAAAACATTTAATCTCCCGTTTAACCGGACAATTTTTAGCCTTATGCCCGTGCGCGTGACCGCGGAAGCAATTGCTCTCGGTCGCATTAGGTTGCCCATCAATACCGCCGCGTCAGTGCTTCTCCACTCCGTGCTGTCCATCGCCGCTGCGGTCCGGACCGGATGAGCGATGTGTCTCAATGCTGCGCTGCGCCGATTGTCTACCATTAACCGCTGATCCCCGCTTGTCGTCCGCAGATGATTTCGCAGAGGTTTCTTGCTTAGCGCCGATGCGCTGTTTTCTCGCAGCCTCGAGACTCTCGAGCTCTTGGATACTGCGTAGAAGTTCATCAAGGTCGAAGTAGGGGCGATCCATAATAGCGGTACATGTCAATCTGGACCAGAGCCCCACTGCGACCTGAGTCCTCGTTTCGTCCAATCCGAAATTCAATGCCTTACAGAGGCGAATCTTATCGAAGAAGTATTCTACTGTATTCTCGCTTGGCCCTTGCGAGCGCCGCTGCATTTCTTGAAATCGCTCCGTGAACGACTTCTTGATTAAGAATGTACTTGAAAAGGCCTGTCGAAAAGATTGCCAATTAGTAATGGTATCGATATTAGCGAGATACCAATTTTTAGCCGCCCTTGTGAGGTGACTGCGTGCCGTCTCAAATGCGACACCTTCTGTCCACCGATGAAGGGTCACCGTCGACTCGAGTTGCTTAAGCCAGACACGAGCTTCTGAGGCTCCCGAAAGTCCATCGAAATTCAATATATTATGCGATAAGTCAGAGAGTGTATTGTAATGTGTCATACCTTGCTCGTGACTTTCACGTGACGCATTAAGTATTTGCGCGTTTTGGTTAAGTAGCTGTGCCATTGCGGAAATAAGTTACGACACATCAATCGGCGATACTAGCTCCGGTGGCTTCTGCGTCGGAGTAGGTGCTTGCCCGAGCGTCTGCTGCTCCATGCGAGACTGTGGCGGCTGATTGTTGGGCAGTTGGCCGCCAGCCACAGCAGATGTGTTCGGAACTGACGTGATCGCTTCCGCCGGTGATTGCTGATGATTGTTTAGCGCTCCTAAGTTTTGGCCCCCTGCTTGCAACGCCAGTAACGCATTGGCAGTTTGTAACTCCTTCGACATTGAGACTCTCACGCGCCTCTGATGGATCTGTGGAGCATTAGTACTGTACGGGCTCCATCGGTAACGGCTGGGGTCCAGTGGGTAACTCTCGGCAGTCCTATTCTGTCCGACACGTTTTGAACCGAAATTCCGCTGCTCGTTCAGTCTTTTGAGTTTCGTTCTTAGCGCGAAATTATAACGCATTATAATCGAGAATAAATTTTCGCACTACCCACTCAAAACACATTGTCATTCAAATTCTTTTTTTTCTCAGAATAGAGAATTTCAATTTAGATATCACTCTTCAGTTCTGCCTTGTTTCGGCCGACACTAGTACTCTTCTCGAAATTCCGACTCGACTTCCGGTCTTCATTACAACTCAACACGTTGCGCAGCCATTTTCGAAAACACATGAAATTCGTCCCCCTTGTCTCTAAAACTTCCAAGCTAAAATTTCCAGGAACTTGTCACTCCACTTGGAATTTCTTAACATTTGTCTCTGTTCATATAGCACTACGGAAGTCACCTCCCTCACTACAATTCCAAATCATACTGCCGCGTCTCCCAAGAATTAAGCTTTTCAGCCTTCGTCAGATCCCACTTCTGAATTGTTAGAGTAATTAATTACTCGGGATCAGGATGGTGAATTAATGTCTAGAGTCGAATTAAATATTCAACGAAGAGTTTATTAATAGGAAAGTCTTAAATTAGATACAAAAAGATGGTTGGTTAGGACTATCGGTCGGCCAGTGCCTAGTCCAACGCACGCCGCTAATTCGCGGAACTATACGATTCGGTACCACGCCTCGTCTACGCTAGCCACGAATACTCTCCGCACGACACTATGCCCGGCCTATACGCCAACTCTCACTTCAATACCGAAGTCCCATTGCGATACACGATCTCCGACTCTCGTCGCGGTCCAGCAACGTCTCCCTCCGTGCTCCCGCGTCTCTCTCGTCTTCCGCCGCTACCAACCTTACGACTCTCATACCCGCTCCTTGCCATGCAAACTTTTCTTCTTCAAGTTTACTGTCAGCAGCAGCTTTTCGTACATTGGGTCGAAATAAAAAAAAAGTATTTCAAGTTTGTCTTTTGCAAATATTAATAAAATTTATAAAAATTATATTATTTTATTATTTTTTTTCAAAAATTTGATTATATTATTGCTTGAACTTATTTAATTAAATCAAAAATGTAATGCCTATAATTATTAATCTTTATTTTTATAATTTTTTCATTTACTTTAATAACTGATTAAAATTTCTAGTCGATAAATAAAATAATTTCTGAGAAAAAGCGATTAAAAAATTTTTAAAAAAATTTTTAATCTCAAATATCTGTTTTCGTAATGGACAGATTTTTTTGTGCCGAATTTCAGGACGTTGGATAATTTTTGCTCTTGTTATCGTGCAACAACGAAAACGCCCATTTTTTATAAAATAATTTTTTTCTAAAAAACAAATGAAGATAATCTATTGTAATTTTAACCACATATAGCCTTCAATTAGTTTAATAACTAGTTAAAAGTTCAAATAGATAAATAAAATATTATTAGTGATATTAATTTTATAAATATAAAAAAGTTTTCATTAATAACAAATGATAGAGTGAAGATATTTGAAATCTTAAAACAGAGAAATATAGGTAATTTAAATATCTTTTAAGAAAATTTTATTATATTATGTAATAATGGCTGTAAGATATGAAAAAATCAAAAAAAGTAAAAAATCAAAATCGTTTTTTGGGAAATAATTTTTTTATTAGGAAAAAATGAAGATAATCTCTTGAAATTTTAATCACATATAGTCCGTAATTACTGTAATAACGGTTTAAAATTTCAAATTAAAATATAAAATATTTTTTGAGATATGAATTTTTGAAAAATAAAAAATCTTTTATTAATAACAAATGCCAAAATAAGATATTAAAGATCTTATATATTTTAAATTTAAAAAAATTAAAATATAGGTAATTTAAATACCTTTCAAGAGAAGTTTATTATTTTATGTAATAATGGTTGTAAGATGTGAAAAAATTGAAAAAACTCAAAACCTTATAAAATGATTTTGCCCATTCTGGGATTTATACAGATACTTTGTACAATAAAAAGGTATCTCCATGAATTTTTCGGTGGCTATACC
>JAWWEQ010051224.1:0-10418 GCA_035583055.1 Torymus tubicola | reverse complement strand
ATTGCATAAACCATCATTTATGCTTAAGTTTCTTATTAACATTACTATCGCATTAATTTTTAGATTTAATTCATGTGCTGGTAACCCTTCACCAATATTATGCAAGTATTCAATAGGAAAATATATGTAAATATTATCACCTGATAGATCAACACCTTTATGTGTAGCGCCATCTATACTATAGTAAGTCATTTCATCACTATCAATTAATCTCAATATTTTATTATTCAGAATAGTTGAATCTTCATTATGAGACGTTAAAATAACGCTATGTATAGATAAGTTATAATTTATATCTTTATATATTTTATCACGGGGTGAGGGGATTAGGTCACCCCGGATGAGACATACTTATTCTTATTATGGGCTAACGCTAAAGTAATTAACACAAAAACATAAAATGAAATAAAGTTTATTAAATCAAAGATTAAACCTCAAAATATACATAAATCTATGGGGTTCGTGATGGCACGAACAAAAGCCAGGGCGCCAGGTGCAACGCTTTGCACCGCTCGCGGAAACGAGCACAAGATCAACTCTTTATCTCATTGAGGCTACAGCTCCAGCACGGCGGTTGAGCTGTAGCAGCGGGTCGCGGATGATGTCGTAGACCACGCAGCAAAGTACTACCCGCACACCCACAAGTTAGAGGGAAAAAGGGAGGCGACTTACACTACGGCCAGCTAAGCTTCACACTCGCTCGTTCCTTGACACTCTTCCTAGGCTCGGCGGACGCTCTCCATGGTGGCACACACTCGGGAACCAGTTACGCTCGGCACGACGGTTGCTTACTTATAATTATATACATTCAAATTGATCAGTGCAAATCAAACAAATGAAAATTGTGAAATCAATTATCGATCGTCAAGTAATGCAAATTACTCCCCAAAACAACTTTATGACTGTTCTCCAAAATGTATTGAAATTTTTTCATTTTTCTATATAAATCAAACACAAGAAAGTACTGAAATGAGTTTATTGTAGTGAAGTATCAATATCAGTTGACTTGACTGACGTAATACAATTTTTCGTACTTTGCGTGTAAAATTACATTTTACGCCGAGATTATAACTTCTAAAATTTTGAGCCAGTGGGCATAAACTGACGCCTAAGAGGTGTAACAGCTCCCCTACTCCCATGCGTACTTGACCGGCCTGATGGGCCGACGGTTAGCAGTTCATGGTGTAAACGTGGTCATTTTCATATCTATCACGCGAATCTATCACTCAGGGTAATACTCACTCAAATAATTTGGGTAATGAAGGTAAATCATAAGATTCCGTACATATAGGGATGATATATTTAAACGGTATAATCAATTACAAAGTAGATCCAATATAATTATTTATTATGATGGACTTGTATGTATAAACAGTTTTAATAATTTTATTCAAAAATTTATTATTCTACATTTACAAAGTCCACCTGTAAACTGCAAACCGTCGGGCCTGCCAACTATGTATGGGAGTAGGTGAACTGTTACACCTCTTAGGCGTCAATTTATGCCCACTGGCTCAAAATTTTAGAAGTTATAATGTCGGCGTAAATCGTAATTTTACACGCACGGTACGAAATATTGTATTACGTCAGTCGAGTCAACTGATATTGATACTTGATTACAATAAACTAATTTCAGTAATTTCTTGTGTTTGATTTATATAGAAAAATGAACAAATTTCAATACATTTTGCATAACAGTCATAAAGTTGTTTTGGGGAGTAGTTTGCATTACTTGACGATCGATAATTGATTTCACAACTTTCATTTGTTTGATTTGCACTGATCAACTTGATGTATATAATTATTATAGCTTTTTTAGATTATACAGAAAAATTGTCTATACTTGTCTTATTTTATACTTTCGTAGAAAGTTTTATATTATCAATATTATTATTTTGAATACTTTTTAAAAATTTTTTATGTTAGATTTCAATACTTTTTGAGGGTACGTAAAAGCATGTCGAAAGTTTTTATAATATTTTTAACATACTATTTTTTGTATATTCACGAAAAAAATTATTTTTTTTTATACTTTTGAAAAAATATTCTAAGTGAGCTTTCACAATTTTTTAAAGGTAAAAGTAAATAAATACATTTAGAAAGTTTTTAATAATTTTATTAACAAAACATTATTTTTCATTCATTAAAAACAATATTTCAATTTGTAGAGAGGTACTATTGAATAGAAGAGGTTATGAAAGGAAAGAGATTTTTTAAAGAATAATAATGATTTCGAATACGGTATAATACATCATTAACAGTATCATACCTAAAATATTTCATTTTATTTGTAAAATGTTTCTTAATGATGAGTTTAAAGAAATAAAAAAAAATCGAACACCGATCGAGTACGTAATCTAGCCGATAACGGAGTCTAGGTGGTGCGCTATGCAGTTTTTTTCCCTCTAGGGGATGGTCTACTTCGAATATCAAGACCACTTACTTGATGTGTTTCAACACCTAGAGGCAAAAAACTACGGAACACACCACCTAGACGACGTGCTTGATGTGTTTCAACATCTAGAGGTAAAAAACCACGGATCGCACCACCTAGACTTCGTCATCTGCTACCTCAGACACCTAGACGACGTGCTTGATGTGTTTCAACACCTAGAGGCAAGAAACCACGAAGCGCACCACCTAGACTCCGTCATCGGCTACCGCGAACACCTAGACGACGTGCTTGATATGTTTCAACATCTAGAGACAAAAACCACGGAGCGCATCACCTAGACTCCATCATCGGCTACTTCTAATAACATTTGGACGACGTACTTGATGTGTTT
Source organism: Torymus tubicola (assembly GCA_035583055.1). Classification (NCBI taxonomy): domain Eukaryota; kingdom Metazoa; phylum Arthropoda; class Insecta; order Hymenoptera; family Torymidae; genus Torymus; species Torymus tubicola. The sequence continues at coordinate 7,632 of JAWWEQ010051224.1, read as the reverse complement.
CAACATCTAGAGACAAAAACCATGGAGCGCATCACCTAGACTCCGTCATCGGCTACCTTTAATAACACTTGGACGACGTACTTGATGTGTTTCAACACATAGAGGCAAAATATATTAAAACGAGTGCTGCTCTATCTATCTATCTATCTCTCTTACCACCGATGAGTGCTGCCACCTGTCGGTGGGGGCCTACATATACCGGAAGTCGGAAGAACCGGAAGTCGGAAGAATCGAATGAAGAATCATGGAGAAATTTTAGAATCGGAAACCAGACTTAAAAATTTTCATTATTTAATATCTCGAATATGAGAACATTTTTTTACATGAAATTTTGTGTGCAACATAGTATAACAATATAAAGCATGCTATTATTTTTTTTTTGAGTTCATATAAAAGCGTTGAAAATTGTAGTAGGTAATTGAAATTCTCGGGCACCCATTTCAATGTATATTATCACGCGGTCGTTCTAAGGTTCTTCTATACTTGCCTTCGGAACGCGTCCGCGCTCCATGATATTAGATATCTTTAATATTGTCCAATTTTATGACGGTATGGTACAAAACTATGTTTGTTTAATTTAATATGTAGTAGTATTTATATGAAACAGTATTTATATGTATAGGTATATTAATTATAAGTACACAATGTGATATTAATAATATACATACGATGGGATACTACTTATTATCATAAAGTTTGAAATTAATGTGATAAATTAAGACAAAGAATTCAGAGTTTATATAAATTGCATTATTATATTTAATAAATTACTTTTGTTGCAAATATTTGTTATGAATATATTCATTAAAAATACCTATTAATATTCAATTAACAATCAAAAAGGTTAATATTTACATATTAATAACGATATTATTATTAAAAAATAGCACTTTACTATAAAAATTATTAATTTTCAATTAAAAAAATGTATAGATTATTAATTTTTATAATATTGATCAAAGTCGTATCAAAACCGATCTTTTCAAATTCTTCATTACTTACTTAAAAAATATTTTAAGCGTTCAAACTTTTTTATGCCCGTTCCGCCCCGCATTCCCCTAACTGCGGATTTCATCATGAAATTATCCTTTCATTATTAATTTCCTGTATTGTTACATGTGCAACACCGCAACCTTTATACACATATTTATATAAGTATTTTACTGATCTTCCGCTAGGTACTTCTACATTGATATGGCAATTAAACGTATGCAATAAGTCTGAACAGTATGTTTGTACCATGGACTGGTTATCGACGTTGCGATTATTACGCATGACTATTCGTTGATTATTTCTTCGTCTGTAATGCGGTTAACCATCAGATATTAAAATTGTTTTCTCTTGAAACTCTTTGGGATGCTGTTTTAAGCATTTGTTATTAACTATATTTCTATTATCACATGGTCCATGTAAATTTATTTATTTCATCACCAGTTCTTAATTTATAATCATATTTTAAACTTATTAATATATGCGTATGTGGCAAACCCGGTTCTGAAATTTAACATGTACATGTACTGCTGCATCACCGAAATACTTTTCCTTTATAATAAGTATCAATAAACGTTCTTTCTTCAAATAAAAAACTCTTGCCCATATATCAGGACAATCAGAAGCTTTTTGCCCTGCGAACAAATTATCACGAATTTCAGGCCAATTGGGATTGCATGTCATCGTTAAGAATAATCAGGTTTTACATCATATATGTCGGAAAACCGACGAAAGTTGATGACAAAATAATTATTTTTCCTACTTGATAATTCATATTATTTGCGCTATTACTTAAATAATTAACTAAGTCTTGATACGATTCAATCTAAAGCCGTTTTTGATTGGCCCATTAATGCGCAAAACGCTAAATTTGGACATGAAAATTTGAGTCGACTGAGCTGCTAGAAACACAAATCCATTTTTGTTCAAAATCCTATATAAGGGGTTTTCGGGGATGCTCTTTCAGAATTTGGCACTTATTTTGTAAAAAAAATAAAATGAAAATCATTATTTTTTTTTCATTTTAAAAAAAAAGTCACGACTTTAAAGTTTTTTTTTAAATCAATTTTTACTAACATTACTGCATTCAAATAAGCAAATTATTGTCAGAAATCGCGTCCTCGATGTCTCAGGTTTTCAAAACCCTGGTTCAGAATTTTTTTCCCCCCTTAGTTTTCTCAAAATGACGGTTTTTGTGAAACAGCATGATCTTAAACTTCATGATTTTTTTTCTTGACAGCTTTGAACCTTACGAAAAGAAGTTATAGAACAAAAAATGTTTAGAATCATCCAAAAAACAAGTGTGAATTTTTTGAAAAATTTATAAATATTCTTTAGATGATCCTGAGCACTTTTTGTTCTATAACTTTTTTTTGTAAAGCTGATGCTTTTCAATAAAAAAATTATCAAAGTATTTATTATGTAATGGATGAAAAGTTACAATGGTTTGAAGACAAGGCATAATCGTCATTTCATTGCGGCAAATTATACAACGTTGTATGCTTCATATATGGGCATTTTTTATTCTTTTATCAATTTAAAATTTGCTAAAATATTTTGTTTGTAAAAAGATTGTTTTCTAACTTTAGAAGTACTTTGAAGACTTTTACTTGCACTGTGATAAATATATAAATGTTTACAATAAATCAAATTTTAATCAGTTTTCTTCTTCCAATATATTTATATATTTTAAATATTGTACATGTATAAAAGTTATAACAACTTTATGGATGGCATAAATCTTCATGATCAATTTTGTAATAAAGTTTTGCCTATATTTCGATTAAAAAAATGGACTTGGGTCATTTTTGTCAGAGGAATCCAAACAGCAATCACCAATGCTACTGTATTGTATAATGTTGTAATTAAAGGTAAAAAAATTATAACTTTAGATGTTTGTATAGCTATTGCTAAAAGTTATTTAAAAAAGAAAACATCATCTGCTAAAAAAACCTCATAAATTCGAACAAACTCTTAGTAAAAGAAACTGTTCTAACAAACAATGTCCCATAAGAACTCAAAAGGTTTGCAATTCATGTAATTCATATTTTTGCAAAAACTGTTTTGAATCTGCACACCCAAAAGAATAATTTATATAAAATAATATGACAAATGAATCAAAATACGAATTGAAAAAGTTCTTAAAATAAAACAACTAAAATAAAAAAAATACCCAAAATAGAAAACAACATTCTAAAAAGAAAAAAAAATTTTAAAATAATACAAAAAATAAAAAAATAAAAAAAAAACAAAAAGAAAACGGTTCTCTGTTATCGTCTACCTCCTCGTGGTGAGAACTGGGCAACGCTGTATCATATTATATACGTATAGTGGCAAAGTGACGATTATACTGTTATCAAACCGAAAAATACTTTGATAATTTTTTTATTGAAAAGCATCAGCTTTATGAAAAAAAGTTATAGAACAAAAAGTGCTCAGAATCATCTAAAGAATATTTATAAATTTTTCCAGAAGTTTTTGAGTGCATTTCATTTTTTCAAAATGGCCTATTTATGAAAAATTCGAAAATGGCTCAAAAATTTTTTAAAAGTTTACACATGTTTTTTGGATGATTCTAAACATTTTTTGTTCTATAACTTTTTTGCGTAAGGTTCAAAGCTGTCAAGAAAAAAAATCATGAAGTTTAAGATCATGCTGTTTCACAAAAACCGTCATTTTGGGAAAACTAAGGGGGAAAAAGTTCTGAACCAGGGTTTTGAAAACCTGAGACATCGAGGACGCGATTTCTGACAATAATTTGCTTATTTGAATACAGCAATGTTAGTAAAAACGTTACAAATTCGTGTCTTTTTTTTTAAAATGCAAAAAAGAAATAATGATTTTGATTTTTTTTTACAAAGAAGTGCCACATTCTGAAAGAGCATCCCCGAAAACCCCTTATATAGGATTTTGAACAAAAATGGATTTGTTTTTCTAGCAGCTCAGTCGGCTCGAATTTTCATGTCCAAATTTAGCGTTTTGTGCATTAATGGATTAATACGAACATATTCAATCCGGCCTCTGTCTACTTTTACATAACTATTAACAATTCACTATTGAAATAATAACTGTAATTTAGGTTCAATATTGTTCCCTGCTATTTCACGCTTCTTGTGTGATTCTGTATAAATTTTTTTAAATAAAAAACGGGATGAATTTGTTTAGATCCAAAAGCGATCGCGAATCATTCTGAGACTCATACGGACACTTTTCTACAATAAAAAGGTATATCCACGAATTTTTTGATAGAGATATTCCAAATCGGACTTTTAATGCTTTATTTGGACATATCTAAGCAAAAGTATATACGCAATGAAAGTATTTTCATTGAAAAATGATATTACTTAAAAAAACAATTATGCTTACCTATAGTTAAAAATGCTTTCTTGAAGAGTTATAATTAACGAAAATTGTCAAAAAATACAAAAAATGCTAAAATTGTCAATTTTCACATGACACAGTTCGACAACATTAAGTTTAAAAAATCGGAAAATTTATCAGAGTCAGGTACACAATATAGATTGTTCTAAGAAAATTTCAAGGAGATCTATTTTTTGACCTCTCGATTTGACAGATGACCACCCATATATATATTCGACTGTATATAATTATATATATATATATATATATATATATATATATATTAATTTTAAATTATATTTCAGACAAGTTTAGAATTAGCCGTCGAGTATGAAGCAAAGCCACAAATAATAAAACTGTTGCTTGAATTGGGAGCACAACCAGTATCACCTAAACCTATGCATGATTCAGCAGTCATAACAGCTGCTAAAAGATCTTCAAAAGCGTTGCCTATTCTTTTGAAGTACATCAATCATAGTAATAGATCACTATTAAATGCTAAAAATTCAGAAGGTTTGATATTTTTTTTATTTTTAAAACTATTAAATTACATTTACTATAGTTCATTTTATTAACGTTATAATCTTTTTTTAACAGGACTTGCTGCTATTCATTATTGTGCACAATTGGGAAATTTAGAAGGTATTACAGAATTGCTTAAACATGGAGTAGAAGTTAATTTGCAAGATGAAAGGTCTGGGAGAACTGCATTATTTTATGCAGTGGAAACAAAAATCAATGATATCTCTCAAGAAATATACAATGAGATTGCTCATAAACTTATAGAATACGGAGCTATTTCAAATATACCTATTTTTTCAAAACACACTGTACTATCTTTAATTGATGATATTAAAAGTCACTCTCTTAAAATTGCATTGAACAAAGCAGTCAAATAATATTTACCACGCAAAAAATTTCATTATAATAATAATATAAAAAATATTCTACCTACAAATATGTAAATATTGACATTGAATTAATTGCTATCATTTTCTTAGAAAAATAAAAATAAGTTTGTGTATTTAATTAAAATTACATATTGATTGATCCGAAGAGCATTAATATATTTTATAAAATGGATATTAATTCAGTAATAATCATGTATATAGCCAAGATGAGTAAAGAGACTTTAGCATGAAACGAAGCGGAGAAATCGAGCAAAGACAACTCCTCTCGGTACAACACAAGAATCGCACCTAGGGTATAGAAAACATTTTTTTTCTATTTATTACTCTAGTGTATAAATTTTTTACATAAAATTCCGTTCTTTAGGCTAAAGTTAAAAAAATATTACGGGCCAATGTAACATGTACATTGCCGGTATGACTTTTTCAATAATCTCAAAAATCATAGTTATCTGTATCCCTTGTCTTTTTTAAACTTCACACCGAAATTTTAACAGACTAACTGAAAAAATCACGCGCTTTCCACGAATGGAGCGTCTTTTTCTACTTTCCATCAAACGCATAAATGAGAACCGGTAAATTTAAATATAGTTTCTGAGCACTGCCTTAAAAGACAATACCGCAACGTGTGTACGAGTCGCCTTACTTTTGTTTATTCACTGTTAATCTCTTTATTCATCTCTGTAAGAGTATCAAAATAGTAGATTATGATTCAAGTGCGTAAAGTGTATGACTTCTGCATAAGCGGAGTTGACTAATAAACGAGTGGGATGCATTTACGCTGCGTACGAATATCACAAACTATTTTTTTTATCAAATCGCGCGAAGTTCAATTTTCATACGCATTTCCGTCATCAACTCTAACTTTTCTGCAAATTAGAGGAGAGAGTGGCAATAAAGTAACTGTATGATGTGTGTAAATATTATCATACACTGAGCTTCTTTTCCACACTTACGCGTATGGGAATTGTAATTACTGCACGAAAATGCGTGCCCAAATTTTATCCTTTGTCTACGTTCTAGAAAAACCATGTTTCTGTATTGCGTTTTATAATCAATTTGTATTTTAAAAATAGGAATTTTATATAATGAAATTTATTTGAAAAAATTGATTGTAGATTTTGTATATATTAAAAATTTACCGTTCTTAATGTTTATCAAAACTTAGAATTTAATTAAATTTGCACATGCGCCTGGTTGTTTTATGAAATAACAATACAATTAGCATAAGTATTTATCAAAATTGTAAGTTAAAACAGAATTGAATTATTAGTTGAATAAGAGTTTGTAAATAGTTGAATTATGTTTATTGTCCCCCATATTAATTATTTTAAAGATTTGGTATGTCTTGCAGTGCCAGGTAAGTTAAAAATTAACAACTCCGATTTTGATTTTTTTTAATAAAGCAGCGTTTTGTGTGCGTTGATGTGCTGACTTCATAAGACTAAAAATTACAACGAAGATTTATAACAACTTGCTCTAATAAAATATTTTTAAAGATATTTATCTTTTTTTGCCGTAATAGTTAGTTAAGAATAACGTTAACCCATTGAGACATCAACAAAATTCTTCGTTCATCCTGTTTAAGTCAACGATGGAGTGTCGTTTTAAAAAGTATACATTTCGGAAACGACTATTTATAGTCACAGCTGTCAACAGATACACATTGTCTTTCTACCTTTAAAATTTAAATTCTCTTGATAAAGGAAAATAAATGGTATTTAACTAATGAATATCCTTTTTTCTTAATGCTATTAGTGTTTAATTTGATACTAGCAAAAATACCTCACTCGCTAACGCTCGCTCGATTTGTTTAAAATTTATGAACAAATTTTTGAACAAATTTTAGAACAATTTTAAAAAGTTTTTAAACCATTTACGTACAATATTTAGAAAATTAATGAACAAAATTTACGGACAATTTCCAGAATATTTTTGAACAATTATTATTTTAATTTATGCCAAGTGCCTTATCAGCACGTCCACGTCGTGAGAGTCGGGCAACATTCTGATTTATTCTAATATTTATTTATTTAATGAGTATTTAATCATTTATTTAATTTTAGGTATTTATTGATTTATTTATCGTCGAGTACTTATTATAATGGCTAACGCGGAAGGGCTATACAATAAAATAATGCTATATCCTATATTTTGAAAATTGTCCGTATGGCCGAATCCACCTCAAATCAGGTGGTCGCGTATGTCTATGTCACCGATCATTTTGGGATAAAAGTATTCATGTTCTTTTCTAAAAATTATTTGCAAAATTTCATGCGTTGAGTGATACCGAAAAGTTCCGAGAAAATTCTTACTTAGAAAAAAAATTTTTCAATGTAATTTTCAAATAGCTACTGCTTCACCAGTTTTTAAA
>JAWWEQ010051223.1:0-10419 GCA_035583055.1 Torymus tubicola | reverse complement strand
TTTATTATTTAATATATAGTACGTTACCGACATGTCGGTAACGTAGGGTTTTTCACTTGAGTATCACATGGCCTTAAGTATTAATTTAAAATGTGTTTATATCTTCGTAAAATGTTATTTCTGAAGTTATTTCTATCTCGTTTTTGTTAATTAATTCAGGTTCATAGGATATAGAGCAGATCGCTTTCTCAGATTTCCCTGAATTTCTGTTTGTCGTTAGTTTCTCTAGTTTTATTTTGTTCTATTGGTATTTTTTCTATTTTTTCATTAAATGTTTATCTTATATTATTTCCCTGAGATTTATGGATATTTGTAATTGTACTAAAAAACCTGTTTTTATTGTATATCCCGGTTTCAATGCAATTTTACTATTATTTAACTGTAAATAACCTTCATCTAGTCTTAATTTCTGTTCCGAGAGTATTTTAATACCTAGTATTCCATCGTAAGGAAGAGAAAACTCTTCGGGAGCTACATGAAAATCAATAAACAAACCTTTAATTAACATGTTTACTACTCTCAGCGTTTCTATGGCCTTATTTGTGATGCCTGATAGCTGAATTTTCTTATTTTTTAGTATGGTGGTATTTGATTTTTCTTAATAATGTTTAATTGGGTTCCGCTATCTACGAGTAATTTGCATGATTTTGCCGTGTAAGAATTTTTTATTTCCATATACTGTAGTGTATTTTCTAATTTTAGAAAGTACATTGTAATTTTTGATGAAGATAGTTTGTCATTTGTATTTGTTGGGGTTATTTCAGTACTTAAGATAATGTTTTCCTCTTTTTTTTTTATTAACATGTCTACTTCGGCATCTTTTGTTGTTAATTTATCTTTTTTATTTTCTTACTCCAAGTCTTTTGTAGTTTTATTTGTTAATGTTATTGTTTTAATATTTGTTTTATTGTCGAGTGTGTCGTTTTGTTTTCTTCTGATCCACTCGCTCTGAGAAGAATTTAAACGTTTCCCGAGTTTCGCTGTTCGTAGGTATTTTGCTGTCTCCTATAGCAGTCTTCGAGTGAGTGAGTAGTACTATTGCACAGGTTGCAGAATTTCTCTAATTTGCTTTCTAGTTGTTTCAAAGCCATTCAATTGTCGATCGTATGTCCCCTTCTTCTGCAGTAGGAACAAGTTGGTGCTGATTCTGCTTTCTGTAATTTTCTACAATTTTCTATTGAATGCCCTGCGATTTTACAAGATTCGCAGTATAACTTTTTCCCCATTGGTGCGTTTATTTGCTCCTCAAAATTCGTATTTCTTGGATGAAAATGTCGTTGCACTTTATTCGTGAATCCGTTTGTATTTCTAGAATTATTATGTATTTGGTAAGCAGATTTATTTTCCATATTATTATAATTTGATTTGTTTATTGCATAATTATTATTTATTAGTAAGTTAATGTTTCTATCTAGATAATATAATGCCGTATGTGTAGTTGCTTCACAAGTTTAACAATTTATTCTATTTCCGAATGTTTGTTGTTTGTAGAGCCATAATTCCCGCTGTTTAGCAATCCGAGGTTTCATGATCTTGTATAGCACAGATTGCGCACCATATCATCTTCCTTGTTACTTGACAGTATTTCATTACATGACCGGGTTTATTCCGCCTTTGACACACTGCTGACGGGCAGATCTTCATTGTGTGGCTCACGTTACCACAGAGTTCGCAACACTCCTCGAAGTTAGCACTTTTTTCGCACGTATTTGGGTCATGGCCTTTTTTCTTTTATTTCCAACATAATTCATATTTTTTTATAATCGGGTATTGTGTGACTGTGTGTTCCATGTTTTGGCAATATTGACAATGGTTTCCCTGCATTTCGTTTAATCTACATGTACCTATTGAATGTCCACTTAAACTGCAATAGTTATAAATTAATTCTATCTTATCTTTTACTGTATTACAAAAGTATGTTAAGTGGTCTTTATTTTTACAATATACCTATCCTGCATTTATGCAAAACATTGCTTCATGAAATTTATCGTTACAAATTTGACAATAAAATATTCTAGCTTCTCTTTTTATATTTAATTTCTCAGTATTTAATAGTATATTTGCTTTATCTTCTTTTAGTAATTTTTGTTTTTCGAGTTTTAATTCTACCTCTATTGCTTTTTTCATAGCGGCATCCGTACTATTCGGTTCGCCTAATTCTACTCTTATTTCTTGTTTCAAACCGTTTTTAAAACTGTTTAATTCATCATCTTCTAGTTGAGTTCTACATATTTCTAATTGTTCTGCCGTAACGCCATTTTCTAGTTTTTTTAGTTCTGTGACATCTGTGCTTATTATTCGAATTTTATTTTCGTATTCTAACACTGATTCGTTGGATTTTGGACCATTCTCCGTAATTTACCGTATAGTGTGTATAGGTCTTCTGTACAAGGGTAAATAGTTCTTATAGCGGTTATTAATTCGTCGATGTTCCCGATTGCCATTGTCTTTATCGCTTTATGTATTTCCCCACGTAACTTCACTTTTAAAATTTGTACTATATTTCGTTCGCCACATGCATTAACAATGTTTTTTGCTTCTTTAAGTTTATCGATATATTCTGCTGCTGTTATATTTTTTCCGTCAAATGTCGGTACGAATCCCAATATTTTTTTCAGTAGTAATTTGAGTTGCTGATTTGCCGTATTTATTTCGAAATCTATTAAATTTCTATTATCTCTTGTTTCTAATTGATTTATTTCTTGAATTAAAGTTTAATTTTGTTCTTGATTTGGTACCTCTATCTGTGTTTTCGACAGTATGAGGCTTTATTTGTTCAATATCGCCTCTATATCCGTATACTCGTTCCCGTCGTATGTTAAACTAAACGTATGATCAAAAAATGCTAAATCTTGATTTTGAAACTTTGGAGTAAATTAATTGTTAGGAGATTCTAAATTTGTGTTATTTATTTCCTCAGATTGATTTTCTTTTCTTTCACTTATTATTTTAATTCCTCCTAAAGTTGATGAAGTTTCATTAATTATTATTAGACTATCTTTTTTTGATTTTATATTTTGCACGTTAGCGTACGTATGCGATGAAGAAGCCTCATTTGGATTTTGTGAATTTATCGCGCTTCTTTTTGATGGAGGTGGTCTTTGAATTTTTGAACTTCTTTTGTAGGTATTCTTTTACAACTTTATATAATATTTTCTTGTGCTTTTAGTGTTTTAATTGCATTTGATTATTTTTTAATGCATTTTCTCGATATACTAAATGTTTTTTTTATTTTCGTTTATATTTCTTCTGTTTTATTATTTTATATACCTTATTTTCAACATCATTTCATTAAACAAAATTTTATTGTTTATATTTGTTTGTTTATAGTGAATTAATTTCCCGCATTTACAGTTTGTCCTATCCACTTCCTACTTTTTATTTGTTTATTAGGGGTGATTAGACAATCATGCTACAATGATCCTCTTCACGTCTTACTACAAAACGAGAAGCTCGGAAGCAGTTAGTAATATATGTGTTTTAGTATATATAGGGTGTGTCAAAAGTTCCGGGACGGTTGGATAACTTGAGAAATATGCATCACAGAAGAAAATGACCAAAACAAAAGTTGTAGGATTTTTCCCAGCCATTTCGGTGGTGACCTTGGATTTGACCTGGATCATGCCCTTCAAGATCACTTCAAGGTCAAGTACATTTTTTCAAATGGGAACCTATATTATTGACGCCGTAAATGGAAAGAGCAGAAAATTTTATGTTCAAATATAACCTTGACCACTTAGCTTTTGAATGTCATTTTAGCTCATGACAAATGTAGTTATGGTATTAAAGTTTACCAATTAAAACAAGGCCAGTCAAAACAAGACCAGCCACTATCCAGCCAGCCAAGGCAAGACCTGCCACTGTTCAGCCAGCCAAGGCAAGACCGGCCACTGTCCACCCAGTCAAGGCAAGACCCGCAATAACCTTCAAAAATATATTAGTAGGTGGTCAAGGTCATATTTGAACGTAAAATTTTCTGCTCTTTTCATTTCCGGTGTCAAAAATATAGGTTCCCATTTGAAAAAATGTACTTGACCTTGAAATGACCTTGAAGGTCATGATCCAAGTCCAATCCAAGGTCACCACCGGATTGCTGTGGAAAAATCTTTTGCGGTATATATAATGCAGATTAATTAGGTTATAGATGATATTAGAAATTTGGGATTATCTTTATTGAGAAATTCTTGATTGAGGCTTATACGCGGTTAAACGGTAGCTTTGTGGAATGCTGATTTGTAAAAATCGTACGCGTTGTCTTTCTGGAGGTCGATGGCTCACTACGTCAAAATGCCGCATGAGCGAAATGCTGCGTCGTATAAAATCGCATTCTCAAATTCTAAATTTCTGCAATACGTCTCCGGATGTAACTTCTTCTTTTGTCGTTTTAGCAGGTTTTTTACATCTATAAAATAGTTCAAATTATTCAGAAATGAAAACATAGTATACCCAAAAAATTTATTTTCTCCGTTATTTGCAATAGCATTGAAACTTCTAAATTAGCTCCCGCTGTTTTTATTTAAAATGAGAAAAACCGTTAATTTATCATTTTTGTCACGGTGTTTACGTGTTTTACTGCTATAAAAATGAGTTAAATCGTGAAAAAATAAGTATGTGGTACATGAATAACATGCAGTTTTTGTTTAAATGCCAAAAACCCGCTATTTTCTTATGGTTTTGCATGCTGCAGGGGTACAATCATAAATAGCCTAGCGGCACGCGAAAAAGTACTATCAAACTCTACCAGGCGGCAAATTGATTTTTTAAGCTATTGAAACAATATATCAGCCGACTTCAGAAAAAAAATATTGACGAATAACGGACACCCTAATATATACACTGCCCGTCAATCACTTTTGCCATACTTAAATCAAAACTAAGTAAACTTCAAAGTTTTGTAGCTCAGCCGGAAATCATTGTATCGGAAAAATTCAAAGTGCGTTTTGAAGGCAGGTGCAAAAACTTTCATTTAAGATGATCCAGAAGTTTAAAAATTGATTATTGTATCTTTTACACTAAAAAAACCGATTAAAAAATTTTCGATTTTTTTTTATCTTACTTAAATCAAAGCCAATTTAGAACCAATAACTGGAGGGTAAAAAAACCAACCGAGATCGAAAGATATTCCCTTTCCCTTTACAAACAGCAGCCGCGGATTTTTGTGCGATGTTTTTTACCAGATTTACAGTAACTTTTGTAAAAAAAAATAAGCTTTTTTTAAAATCATTCATAACATCGAGTTCTATGGGGTATGGACAAAAATGTCAGAGAGAAAAAAGTTTCGTTTCATGCCCAAAAATACGAAAATAAAGTCAAAATATAGAAATCGAAAATTTTTTTCGATTATATTTATTAATTTTTTTATTATTATTATTTATGGCCCTAGGCATTTTATAATTAAAAATCGAAGAAAATAGCTAAATTCCTATTTTTTATAGGCTTAAAAAATGAAAAAAAAAAATTTTCGATTTCTGTATTTTGACTTTATTTTCGTATTTTTGGGCATGAAACGAAACTTTTTTCTCTTTGACATTTTTGTCCATACCACATAGAACTCGATGTTATGGATGATGTTAAAAAAAGCTTGTTTTTTTTACAAAAGTTACTGTAAATCTGGTAAAAAACATCGCACAAAAATCCGCGGGTGGTTGGCCAAATAAAAAAGAATTGATTTTTGATCCGCCATCATACAAAGAAAAACAAAAAAAATGAGACCTGTCCGGTAAAAATCGACCGAGTAGAAGCTGAGATCCAGACGTTCACACACACACACACACACATTTTAATGCCTGGACAATCGACTGAGGAAATGAACTGCTCAAGGCAATATCATGCTTGGACATGGTTCTGCTAAATACCGCTATGGAACCAACCTATATGCGTATGATATATTTAACATGAGCGACCATCGAATCATTAGCTGGGAGGTGACAAGGGAACAAACCAAAAAGAGAATCATTTATAGAAAGATGAAATCTAAAAGATGGAACGCAAGAAAATTTGATGTGGAATTATTCCAAGAGACACTAGACAGCAGATCTGTTGTCGCCGTCACTATTCAAGAAGAAGCAGAAGAAGTCATGCGCGGAGTCGCCATTGCTTGCGACGCTTCAATGACCCGCAAGGGCGCGAACAACCGCCACCAACCCATGCACTGATGAAATAAGGATATCTCTAAAACCCGCCAGGCGTGCATACAAGCACAAAGAGCAGCTGCACGAGCCAGGAGGAAGTCTAACTACAAAGAGCTAAAGGAAGCCTACAACGCAACACGACAAAAATTGGCCAAAGCAATCAGTCGCAAGAGCTTATCGGGGAAGTTGCAAGTGATCCATGCGGTAAAATCTATAAAGTAGTAATGAAAAAACTAAGAAACCAACCAATGGCCTCACCCACATGCCCAGTTCTACTGAAGAAGATTGCCTCGAAGCGGTTACCGCAGCAACCCGAACTACAGATAAAACTAGGAGCGGAAGTCCCGGATGAGCATGAGGGGGATGAGCTGAAAGGGAAAAAACCACCGGACGACACATTTGTTTACCGGCCACTCTGCATGCTCGACTCGGAGGCCGACGTGTGACTACGAAGACTATCACCCCTAACAAAGCGCGGCGAACAAAATTACTTTTTAATGCATGGAAACGAAAACTATTATTTTTGTTTTCGTGCCCGCGAAGACTATCACTATCACATTAAAAACCGCGCTGTGTTATGAATGATAGTTTTCGCTGGCAAAAAAACCAAAATGATAGTTTTCGTTTCCATGCATTAAAAAGTAATTTTGTTCGCCGCGCTTTGTTAGGGGTGATAGTTTTCGTTGGCACCGTCGACATATGAGGGTTAAGATGATAGCTGAAAAACATCTATTGAACAGACAGTATGGTTTTCGCAAAGGCAGATCCATCCTGGATACTATAAATCTAGTAGTCAGTAACGCTAGGGAAACGATAGCAGACTCTAGATGGAAAAACGGCGACAAACAGTATTCTGCTGTAGTAACGCTTGACATGGAGAATGCGTTCAACTCTACTAGATGGGACCGAATCTTAGAAGCCTTCGCTCAAATCAAGATAGACAGGCACCTGCTGCGCTTGGTGGCCAGCTACTTCACGGACAGGGTCTTGAAGTATGAAACCAAAGATGGAACTGAGGAATATAAAGTCACCGGAGCTGCACCTTAGGGATCGGTTCTCGGTCCCCTCCTGTGGAACATTATGTATGACGGGCTACTCAAACTAAAGATTCCCAGTATGGTAACATCCGTAGCATTCGCGAATGATGTTGGACTCCTGTTGATAAGGAATTGACCGACATCGAAAAGCTGTTCAACGCCACTTTCACCAAATATGTTAAATGGATGGATCCATCAGGACTAAAAATGGCGGAGCATAAGACTGAGGTGTTGTTCATAGCAAGTACGAAGAAGCGTGAAACGATCACATTGCTAGTTGGTGAACATGAAATCAAGTCGCAGCCATACATTCGCTATTTAGGAGTAATGATCGATAGATACTAGAAGTGGATTATTGATAGTTCTCGATCGGCTATATAAGAATTAAAATCACAAAATAATAAATAGCAGAAGTTGTACCCATTTATAAGGCGGGCAATAAACACAATACATCGATCTACAGGCCTATTTCGCTAATATCAAACATCGCTAAAATATTTGAAAAAATCATACATAATAGACTCTTAGGCTTTATTACTAAACATAAAATACTCTCCAAAAATCAATTTGGTTTTACACAAAATCTAGGAATAAAAGATGCACTATACAACTTAACTAATATTATATATAACAACCTAGACAAAAGTAAATCTACGATCATCACGTTTCTAGATCTAGCAAAAGTTTTCGACACTGTCGATCACACAATACTTCTGGTTAAGCTCGGAAATTATATTATAAGGGGAAGTGTCTTAGACCTACTGGAAAGCTATGTCACTAACAGAAAACAAAAAGTATAACTAAAAAACAAATGTAGTGAAGCCTCTACTCTTCCTAATATACACAAATGCTGATGACACTGCAATAATCGCCTCTGAAAAAATTTGGAAACTTGTTGAGGTTTCAATAAATGAACATCTTAAGTACGTCGCGAATTGGCTATTTTATAATAAATTATCATTAAAAATTGAGAAAACGGTCTATATAACCTTTGGAAATTATAGAAATCGCATCCCTATGAACACAAATATCAGTATTAATATCAATAAGAAAACAATAAATAGGGTTGAGGATTGTAAATATCTTGGATTGATAATTGACTACAATATGAGATGGAATAAGCACGTTGAATCTATCATAAATCGAACGAAATACTTACTTTTTGCTTCGCTAAAATTACGTGTTTTATGAAAACTGATATACTAATCATGATTTATAATGCACTATTTCACAGCATATCTACCTATGGCATTATAGCTTGGGGTGGGGCATATAAAAACAGTCTAAATGATCTGAATATTGCAATCAAGACTCATTAAAATAATAAGCAAAAATCAATTCCTAATAAAAAATTACCCACTAAATCTATAGCAACCATTGAGTTATGAGTCTATACTACATTATTACTCGAACTTAAGTCACATACATAAAGACAGGGATACTAAGACGAGAAAAAAAAAATTCCGTACCCCAAAATGACCCTGACCATCAGTAAAATGGTTTAAAGCTACTTTAAAGCTATTAGAACCTTCAATGAATTATCTGCTGAATTAAAACGGTTAAAAGGAAGTAAAAACTTAATTAAAAACAAACGTAAAAAATGGATAAAAAACATCAAAAAATTATGCACTATATGAACATATGCACTATTATATCGTCAGCTTGGTAAAAGATGGTACCAGCTCAGAATCCGCTTGAAGATGGTACCACCTGCAACAATTCGTTTCAAGAAAGTACCAACTCGGAATCCGATCCAAGAAGGTACCAATTCAGGAGGAGATTTTTTTTATTGAAATTTAAGTTGGCATGAGAGTAAATACATTTACTTATACACTTATGTCGAAATGAATTTTTCATTAAAAATCCAAAATAATTAGTGATATTGAAAATCTTAAGTATGAGTAAATTTTATATGTGTGCCTCTAAATTTGAAAGAAAATTACAAATAAAAATTTAGGAAAACCCATAGATTCTCGTGCATTCTAATTGTACCGTATGTCTTACTATTAAAGTCCTGTAAAATATGATTTTATTTGCATACAGCTATATTTTATAGTAAAATATGTAAAGAAAATTGAAGTAAAGATAGCAATAAAATGTGTTTTTCAGTACCGTATTATATGATAACATTTAATATTTTTAATATATGATAACATGACCATAATATACGTGCATATTCTACATAAAAATACACATCTTTTCAATTTTTTTCATGATTTTCGAATCTCAGACACTAACCTAAAAAAATTAAATTAAATTAAAATCGCTCTGTAATTGAGCCATATTGTAGTTCAGGCGTTAAATTCAGTGGAAAGGTAAATATTTGTGCACTTTATGTGCCTGAATTTTTTTAGATTTTTTGGAGTCGTGGACCATGCCCGAAAATTCAGAAAACTGCTTCTTTTAGCTATTTTCATCTGTTTTTAAAAAATTACATAAAAGACATTTACAACCCTTGCTGCCAATTTCTTTCGACTATTCAATAAAAAATAACAATGGAAAACCAGACTGCTATAGGCACGTGGGAAGGCCTTGATCTTTGATTCACTTAATTCTACTCTTCATCTTTGATTTGTGCACTGTTACTTAAAAATGTTTGTTGCAATTATTGCATGCATTATTCAGGTATTTTTTCACTACAAGCCATACAGACTGAAAGATTTCAATGAAATATTTCGGAAGATTCCACAGAAATTTTTGCGCTGAAATATTAATGGAATATTTAGGGCATATTCCAAAACTCTTCCAGAATTAATTCTACGTTACATTTCACTGGAATATGTATGAATTATGCAGGGAAGTTTCCATGAAATAATTTATGGAATTTTTATAAATCATTCCAAAGTAACATTTCATGAAACTTTTCTGTAAACTGCCAAACACATTTCGAACGTCAATGTCGATATAGTATTTACTAAATATTTCAGAAATATTCCAGTGGAAGATTACGAAGAAGTAATTCGGAAAGTGTTTCATGAAATCATTTACTTACATATTCACGCAATATTTCTGGAATATTTCAGTGGAAATTATACATAACTTTCTTCGATATTCCACTGAAATATGTAGGAAATATGTAGGGAAGTTTTCATAAAAGAATTTGACATTTTTATAAATTATTTCCAAAAAATATGCTACAAAACATTTCTGTTAACATCCTCAAACATTTCAGAAGTCGAATTTGATATACTATTTAGTAAGTATTTAATAATTTCTCAAGAACGGCTCTAATTATCTGAATGGGCTGCATA
>JAWWEQ010051222.1:0-10421 GCA_035583055.1 Torymus tubicola | reverse complement strand
AAACTCAATCGAGATGGTGAATAATACGGAAAAAATGAACTTACTTGAGGAGCGGAGTGAAGTACGTCAGTTACCTTAGAGAGAGAGATAGATAGAGAGAGATATATGCAGCATTAGAGAGAGGTAGATAGAGAGCGTGAGAGCGAGAGAGAGAGGGGGGCAGAGAGAAAGAGAGCGAAAGAGAAAGAAAAAGTGATAAAGAGAAATAGAGATAGAAAGATAGATAGAGAGGTAGATAGAGAGCGAGAGAGGGAGAGAGAGGGGGTAAGAGAGCGAGCGTGAGAGAGAGGAGGGAAGAGGGAGAGAGGAGCGAAGAGGGAGAGAGAGAGGGATTGATTGATTGCAAATTTATTAATGTACATTATATTTGTCGATAGCTCAGATAGGGAGGGGAGAAAAGAATCAACACACTTCTGAAAGAAAACGGTTTATTAACATCGAAAAAAAGAATATGAAGGAACCTAAAGAAAAGATGCACGTCCTGAGGCGATCTCAGGGAGACACAGACGCAGATACAAATGAAAGTTCGTAATCGCAGACACTGCACAAGACACGAACACTCCCGCTACACTCGCTGATTCTTGCCTCGTCTCCAGGCCACGTGTTGATCGTCACTGTCGCGCCGCGCTCGCCAATAGGCCTTCTCTCCCATGAAGCGCATCCCCTCGTGGGACGCCGCGGCATGCCCAGCTGCGCGCGCGCCGGTAAGGCGGGCCTTCAAATCGCGTGCCGCCGAAAGCACGAGTGACAAGAGGACATGATCGCAAAAATATTGTACAATATAATACATAGGAAGATGTTAAATAACAATACATAAAAATCGTTAGTTACGCATTATATATCAAAGGTAAATAGTAAATTTAAAAAGAAAAATTAACAATGACTAGAAAATAATAATAATTATAGCTGTGATATAAGAAAAAGCATCAGATTGTAAGAAGTTAAGATTAGAAATTATATCGCAGCGTATACCTAGACTAGATCGATTTACAATGAAATTGAAAGTATATGAGTGAATGAATAGCATGAAAGTAAGGTGAGTTGAGTTATTGAGGTTGATTAAGAGTTTTAGAAAGCTGCTCGGAAATTAAAAACGTGGTTGTGGAATGAGGATGTAACTTCAAGGTTGAAAATGAAATTATACAGTGAAGTTTTGAATGATGATAAGTTACGAAGTTCACGTATGGTTGATGGTAGCGAGTTCCAGACGTAGGAGATCATAACATGAAAAGAGTTGCCATATGCCTCACGATCATGTTCTGGAATTACTAGCGACTTTTCTCCATTCCTGAATGGTCTATCACTGACTCTGCGGAGAAAGAAATTAGCTAGATGGGCGGGCTGACCACTCTGATTTAATTTATTAAACAGAGTGGCAACAGAGTAGAGTCTCTGATCAACATTAGTAATGCAGGAAAGCTGGGTGGGAGGGAGAGAGAGGGAGAGTGAGAGAGAGGGGCAAGAGAGAGCGAGACGAAGTGAGAATGACAGAGAGCGAGGAAGAGAGAGATGGGGGAGAGAAAGCGCACGAGAATGAGGGAAAGAAAGAAAGAGAGCGAGACAGCTAGAGAGATAGATAGAGAGATAGATTTATTTTATTTGCCATCGCGGCAAAAAAGTATTTACAATTCAAATACAAATTGAATACAGCTATCAGTCAAAGTATAAAAAAAATACATAACAATTCAAACGGTCAAGTCAAGTTATTATAAAATTACTGTTATGGTGACGTCAATAAAGTAAAATAGAACAATAAAACATAAACATAGTCACCAGGTCAAAATATTAAAAATAATGGAAGTCATAATAAAGAGAGAGAGGGATGAAAAGGGAGAGGAAGCGGGAGACCAACAGAGAGAGAGAGGAGAGCGAGAGAGAGATAGAGAGAAAAAGAGATAGAGAGAGAGAGAGAGAGAGGAAGAGAGAGGGGCGGGGAACAGAGAGCGAGAGAGAGCGTGTGAAATAGATAGGAAGCGAAAAAGAGCAAAAGAGAGAGCGAGGGAGCGAAAGCGAGGGAGCGAGAGTGAGCGATAGCGATAGAGAGCGAGAGAGACGGGAAGAAAGAGAGAGCGTGAGAGAGCGAGCAGGTTAGATAGAAAGCGGGAGAGAGCAAGAGAGAGAGAGCGAGAGAGCGCGAAAGCCAAAGAGAGCGAGAGAAATAGAGAATAAGAGAAAGTGAGAGATAGAGAGCGTAAGAGCGAGAGAGGAAGAGAGCGGAGGCAAGAGAGCGAGAGTGGGAGAGACGGAGAGGGAAGAGAGAGAGCAAGAGAGAGAGCGCGAGAGATGGCGAGGGAGAGGGAAAGGGAGAAGGAGTCCGAGAAAGAGTGGGGGGAGCGAGAGAAATAGATAGAGAGCGAGAGAAATAGATAGAGAGCGAGAGAGCGCTAGAAAGTAAGCGCGAGAGAGTGAGCGAGAGAGAGAGCGCTATTATTGTCTACCGGTATCTTCTTGAACAGAGTAATGAAGTAGAAATAATTAAAATTAAATTGGGGCGGAGTGTTTCATGCTTCATATGTTCGTTAAGGGTTAATATTATTTTCAATTTAATTGAAACGTGGTTTGTTTGAGATTATTAATAAGACTATTACTTTATTTTTAAGTGGGTTTCATTTAATAAGATTACAATTTAAAACAATAAATCTCTTAATTATACTGGAAAGGATAATGAAATAAATGTACAAATGTCCCTTAAAATTTTACATGTAATTTATTATCGTATTTAATTATAACAAATGTTTTAAAAACTAGTTCATATTTTGATTAAAGTCGTGGTTGATACACTTACGTACCAGTACGTGGTCGATGACGTTTGAAAATGATTTGGATGAATATCTTCATCAGCTATTATTGCAAGATAAAATAGATAAGTATTCTCAATCATCTCTGAATCCAAGAAGTCTAGATGAAATGATGAACAGACGTGACGTTTTTGAATCAACATCAATTCCCGCTAATGTTAGCAAAGGTGAATCAATATTAATGGTTTTAAAGTATTCCATTGTGAATAACTTGACGGTTACCGGAATGACGAATTTATTCAAATTTATAAATACCATTTTTGAATCACCAATCGTGCCAAATTCGAGGTATCTTGTAGATAAATTAGTGAATCCCATCGAAACGGCAGAATTTCACGCTGTATGTCCCACATGTACAGCATACATAGAAACTCGGTGATACAAGTTTTTTTGTTTTACTTGACCCGTTATCTCAAATTAAAGATGTGATAAGTATTTATAAAGATCATTATGAGTATGTCCTTAAAGAAAGAGTGCACGAACCTAATCATTTAAATGATGTATACGACGGTGTAGAATATAGAAAATTCGTTAGTACTTTGTCGGAACAACAAAGGTTAAATTATGTAAGTGCAGTTTTCAATACAGATGGTGCAGCAAAATTCAAAAGTTCAAGAAGCTCTATCTGGCCAATGTATCTTATACTTAACGAACTGCCAAAGCAAGAAAGAATGACTAAATTAATTACTTGTGGATTGTGGTTTAATAATCAAAAACCAGGTATGAGTATTTTTTTAGCACCTTTTGTTGATATGATAAATATAATCACAGAAGACGGGATTCCATGTGTAATAAACGAAGAAAATCGTATTTTACGATTATATATTGTTAGTTGCTGCGTTGATTATGTGGCTCGTGCTCCTAGGGATTTAAACAGTTTAATGGGAAATGTGCTTGCAGTTGGTGCCTTCATCCTGGCGGGTCGAAGATGCTGCGAAGTACCCTTTATTAGAAACACCTGTTAATTTAAGAAATCATGAATGCACTATTCATGATATGATAAGTGCTACTCCTAGAAACCCAATAAATGGCATTAAGTATCCGTCTCCATTTATAAATTTATCATCTTTTAATATTATCACTGGATTTGTTTGCATTGCGCTCTAGAAATAGTGGCAAAGCAGATTACGGAATACTTCGTTGCGTCAATGCATAAAGATGATATTAGAGAAATTGATTCAAAACTCAATAAGATCACCGCTCCACATCAAATTGCAAGGTTGAGTCAACCAATAAGCTGTAGGAGTGAATGGAATGCACGCAAGTGGAAGAATTGGACTTTGTATTATAGTTCTATAGTTTTAGCAGAACATCTAAGCAGAAATTATTATCTCTACTGGCTTTTATTTGTAGAAAGTCTCTATATATTACTCCAGGATGAGAGATAGGTATATGGCCGCCATGAAGAGCGGTCACGCGAAAAGAGGCTCGCATTAAAATCGTGTGTATTTGAAAATAGAATAGGATAATAAAAGTAAGAGTAAGGAGTTTTGAAAGGTTAGAGAGGAGGGAACGGAGTGAATAAAGTGCGGGAGTGATAATCAAAGGGAAAAGGGGAAAAATAGTGAAATTCAAGTGAGGAGAATACCGGTTTTGGGCCCGAAAG
This sequence comes from Torymus tubicola, assembly GCA_035583055.1. Lineage (NCBI taxonomy): Eukaryota > Metazoa > Arthropoda > Insecta > Hymenoptera > Torymidae > Torymus > Torymus tubicola. The sequence goes on along the minus strand of JAWWEQ010051222.1, from coordinate 6,017 downwards.
CGGTATAAAAGAGAGACAGAGAGAGGAACATAGAAGGAGCGCTCACATAATCAAAAGACAAGAATATTAAGTGGCGCCACGCATACAGGGGGCGCGGTCAACGTCAAGGTCGACACACAGGGAACAGAAAAGGAAGGGAGAATAAGGAACAGGAACATGAACGGGAAAACGAATGCAAAGAAGAAGAATAACGAAGACAGGTCACCACAAGAGAACAAAGAGGATAAAAAGGCCAAGAAGGTAGAAGAAGTAACAGATAGCGGACAGGAATCGGAAGAGGAACACGAACGCACGGTAATCGAGCACAGAGAGATGGACAAAAAGACGCTGAGCAACATTCTAAAAGAATGCAGGAAAATGAGAGAAGACCAAAAAAAGGATATCCAGGAACTAGTAGAAAGACAGGAAAAAGCCTCAAGGAGATACTGGAAGCGCAAAATAAAATGTGGGAGGAAAGATGGAAGGAGATCGAAAAAAGAGACAGAGAATGGAAGACACAGACAGAAAAGGAACAAAGCAAAATAAACAAGAGAATGCAGGAGATGGAAAAAGAGATAAAGAGATGGGGAGAGACGGAAACTACCAACAAGAGAATAGAAGCAAAGCAAAACGAAATGGAGAAGGAGATAGAGGAGTTAAAGAAGTGGAAAAAGGATACGAAAACGAAAATGGAAGAAGGGGAAAAACAGAGAATAGGAGAGAGGAAGGAAATAGACGAGAAAGAAAGCCCGCAAACAGAAGAACGGGCAAAATTAGCAAGAAATGTGGAAAGGCTGGAATGGTGGGAGGAAGAGCGGGAGAGAGAAAGGAGAAAAAGGAATATAGTGATATCGGGACTAGAAAACAAAAAGTATGAAAGGGAAGTAATAGAAAAGTGACTATCCAACGAAATAGGAGTGAAAGCAGAAGTAGAAAGTATATGGAGAATAAGAACGAAGCCAGACAAATTCAAATTGGGGGCGCAGATAAAGACGAAAGAAGGGAAAGAGGAAGTAATGAAAAAGAAAAAGAAGCTGGGTCAATTGACAGTCTTCATTGACAATGACCTGACATACAGGGAGAAAGCGAACCTTCAGGAGGTATGGAGAAATGCAAGAGAGCTGAAAAAACACAAGAGGACATAAAATTCGGACACAACAAGTTGAGCACGGAAGAGGAAGTATGGACATGGAGCGAAAAAAAGGGAAGGTGGTTTCAAGAAAAAAGGAAAACAGGAGGAAGGAGAGAAGCAAGGGGGGAAGAAAAAGCGGCAGGAGAGAAAGGAGAGTAAAACAGAGAGAAACGATAAAAAAGTACAGAAAAGGTAATAAAAGCACTTTTTTGGAATGTTGCAGGCACAAAAACACTAACAAGGGATGACTGGAAAGAAATAAAGGAGATAGACATAATAGGACTTACAGAAACTTGGATTGAATAAGGAAGTGAGGAAAGAGTAAGAAAGACAGTGAAAGAATATGAAATAAGAATAAGGACAGCGAAAAGAGAACACAAAAAAGGAAGAGCAAAAGCAAGAATAATACTAGCTATAAGAAAGGAAATAGCAGAGAAGCTAGAATGGATGCAGGGAGAAACAGGGGAGGTGCTAGGAGCGAAAATAGAAATAGAGGGAAAGACATGGCTAATAATTGTAACATACCTGAGAGACAGCAGAGTAAAAAACCTGGAAACAATGGAGGATTGGATAAGAAAGCAAAGGAAGACTGCGTGCTAATAGGAGGAGACTTCAATGCAAGAACTGGAGAAGAAGGAGGAAGATGGAAGGAATGCGGAAGAAAAGAGGAAAGAAAAAGCAAAGACGGAGCAACAAACAAGGAAGGAAAATAACTCATAAACTGGATGGAGGATAATGGTATAGGAATAGGTAACAGATGCACGGAAGGAGACAAGGGAGGGGACTGGACATACATAGGAGCCAGAGGATGCTCAGTAATAGATTACGTAATGAGGAACGGAGAGGCCAGTGAGGAGATAAAAGAGATAAAAGTAATCGAAAAGGTGAAGTCGGACCATATGCCGATAGAGGTAAAAATTGAAGTGGAAGAAACAAAGAGAAGGAGAAAAGAAACGGAAGAACCCGAGCCGAGAGATATCCAAATGGGACAAGGAAGCACAGAGAAATACAGGAAGGAATTGAAGGAAGATAACAGAGGGAAGAACTGGAAAAAAGAAGATGATGGGATGAGGAATGCCACCGGAGGAAACTAGAACTAAAAAAGAAGCTGAAGAGCATAAGGAGAGGCGAAATAAGCCTGGAAAGTTGGAACAGAGAAAAGGAGGCATACAAAGAAATGATAAGGAGGAAGAAAAATGAAGAAGTGATAAGGTGGATGCGTGAAATAGAAGAAGATAGAAGCATGAAAACGTTCTGGAGAGAGATAGGACTTAATCGAAGAAGAAGAAAGAAGATGAATAAGGACATAAAGGAAGAGGAGTGGAGGAGACACTTTGAAGGACAGTACGTAACGGAAGAAGCATGGAAGGATGAGAAGAATACAACACAAGAAGTAGAACGCAGAGACGAGGAGGACATCAAAGAGCAAGAGATAATAGAAGTAATAGAAGGCTTAAAGAGAGAAAAGGCACCAGGAAATGACGAAATACCAAATGAAGCGTGGATAGAAGGAGTAGAGGAGCTGAAAAAGGAGCTGAAGGAATGTCTAAACAAAATCTGGAATGGGGACAAAATACCAGAGGAATGGAAAACAGGAAAGATAGTACCGATATATGAAAAAGGAAACGAAAGCCAAATAGAAAACTACAGAGGAATCACACTAATGGACACCGGTTACAAGATATACGCGGAGATTCTAAGGAAGAGACTAGAAGAGGAAATAGAAAAAAAAATGTACTAGACAAAACGCAAATAGGCTTCAGAAAAGGAAAAGGAACGACGGAAACAATATACATATTGAAGGAACTTATTGAAGAAGGTACAGAGAAGGAAAGAGGAAAAGTGGTCGCGTGTTTTGCGGACATTAAGGCAGCATTCGATAGACTAAGGAGAGGACTGGGAGAGACTAGAAAGGAAAGGAGTTAAAAAAAATGATAGAAAACATCAAAAGGCTCTTCGAAGGGTCGAAGGGGATGCTGGTAGTGGAAGGAAAGAAGATATGTGAATTCGGTATAAGAGAAGGAGTGAGACAGGGATGCCCCCTCAGCCCAACTCTATTCAATGTAGCAGGAGCGGACCTAGAGGAAACTCTACAACGAGGAGTGAGAGAAGGAGGAGTTAAAATCGGAAAGACAAAGATAAACTCAATAGCATACGCAGACGACATAGTCTTAGTGACAGAAAACGAAGAAAAAATGAAGGAAACGCTGAAAGTATCCAAAAAATGGATGGAAAACAAAGGACTGGCACTGAACGCAAAAAAAACAAAGATAATGATATTCAGGAAGGCAGGAGGAAGGAAAAAGAAGACCGAATTCAGATGGAACAACAATGAGGAGATAGAAGTAGTAAAGAAGTTTTGCTACTTAGGATATATGATGAAAGAAAACAATAAGGAGGAAGAACACATCAAGATGTTAAAAGGGAAAGCAAACGGAGTAATAGGAAGAGTCTGGAGCGCAGCAGAAAGGAAATGCAAAAACTACTGGAACTTGAAAATGAAATTCTTCGACTCCATGGTACAAGGAATCATAAATGTATGGAGCAGAACTTTGGGGATGGAAGAAATACAAAGAAATCGAAAGAATACAAAACAAATACATCAAATGGACACTAAAATTAGAAAAAACGACACTAGGACACGTACTTTTAGAAGAAACAGGAAGGAAGACCCTAGCATACGTAGCAGTGAAAAGAGCAATGAAATTCGAAGAAAAACTAAGCAGGAAAGGAGAAGAGGAACTGGAAAGAATATGTTGGGAAAACTCATGCAGGAAGGAAGAGCAGGTATGGAGTAATAGAGATAGAAAGAAAACTAAAAAAGGAAAAAGGGAAATACTGGAGAGTATTGGGTTATCCACAGTGGAATGGAATCGAAGGATAGAAACAGAGGAACAAATATGGAGAGAGCAAGCAGAAAAAGTAGAAAGAATAGAAAGAGAAAAATGTGAGAGAGCAAGAAACAGCTCTAGATATGCAGCCGAAATAAAAGAGATAATAGGGAGAGGAGCAGGAATATACCACAAGAAGGAAGTCAGAGAAACAAAAAACGGAATGGAAGTTCTAGGCAGATTCAGACTAGGCAATGAAGCAAGAGCAAATAAATATTGGATGAACGAAGAAGAGAAACTATGTAGAGTATGTAAGAGAAAGGAGGAAACGCTAGCACACATATTAACGGAATGTGAGGTGACGGGAAAAGCAGAAAAAGACTGGAAATCACAGCTGAAAGGAAAGAAAGAAAATATATGTAGACTAAACCAGATTATATGGATAAGAAGAAGGAAAGAAGAAAAACAGAAGGAAGGTGAAAGAAGGAACTTGAACAGAAGAGAGAGTGAAAGCGAATAAAGGAAAGAGAAGAGGGCAGAGGACAGCAACCACACAGACAACATTGCAGAAGAACCCGAAGGAATGTAAGGAGGGAGAGGGTAACGTGAAATGGCACTAAGGATAACGTACAAACAGAGAAAGGAAGTAGACCAACAAGTCAAAAGCTAGTAGAAAAGTAGAAAGAAAAGAAAAATGGAAAAAGAGTTCAAAGATGTGAATTTTTTTTTGTGGGGCTGTGTAATTTTTCCGATGTAACTCCCGGTGATGGCTTTAAAGGCAAACAGCCCACCACCTCTAATCAACCAGTATTGAAAATTTACGCTAGGAAGAAGGTAACCTTCTCCCCTGCAACTAAAGCGTAATGCGACTATGGTGTATAGTATCACTAGATTGTAAGTGCTACTGAGAACAATAAATTTAAAATTTATATTTATTTATTTTTTCATGTATTGCGTTGGCACTCGTGAGTGGAGTATGTAGGGACTGCGATCTTCACTCTCACTAATCGCGAAGAGTGGGGGAAGCCGCCATGTTGCGCGTGGCGAGAAGCCGCCTGCGAGCGGCAGTCGTTGCTCAGAGTCACGAATGAGCGGACGTGTGTCCGCTGTACCTCCTCCTCAATAAAACCTCCTACTACGTTGCACAACTTCTGCATTTCTCTCTCTCCCCCTTCCATTCCTGGAATCAACGGAGACGTGGGCCATAAATTCCCACAGGTACCAAAGTAATAGGACATGGAAAATATACAAAGAGTTCGAGAAAGAGAACAAGTACTGGTACGGAGAGAGTAGAGATCAGCAACAGCGTATACAAGTGGAGATAGCTGCCAGGACGCAGGGCAAATGAAAGCTCACGCTACATTGCCTTATAAATCTCCAAGTCCTGTTCCTAACATCAGATCCAGTTTCCAGAATAATACAATATCTAGACCGAATCCATCAAAATATTCAACTACCCATTCAAAGAGCTGTCTATAGAAAGCAGTTCTCCGATAATCAGTCACATTTAGACTTGAGAAATAAAGACGGAGTGATGATCAGGGTGGGGCACACGTACCACTCACTACCTCCGGTCGATCAAAAAACCGAACCACAAAGGTTACGGGCCTTAGGAAAACTGAATGCAATGCTCGAGCGGTTTGCAGAAATGAAAGCCAACCTCGTCTAAGAACACACAAGAGAAAAGAAATGGGATGACAAGCACCGATGGCAGCGGCTGCGACAACCAACCTGGTGTAGGGAACGTCCTGAACCACCAGCACGGTCCCAAACCTGGAGGGAAGAGGACACTCGAGAAGGCTCTATAACATTTTTCCAGTGCTACAGCAAGTTAGACGAACCGCTAGAGACGCCGCGAGCAACGAGTCATTGCCTCTACGGTCAAGGCACCCAACGAAAGGCGACAAAACAGGCGCTCGTCAGAAGGCATCCTGAAAATACGATATCTTCTTTTTTCTATAGTGTTACGGTTCTTCAGAAGTCGTCGGATACCGACGCGATTCCTACATTATTTATTTATTCAGAGACTAGACAACACTCTCCATCCCAACCTCTCTTCCCCCCTCTCTCTCACT
>JAWWEQ010051221.1:0-10422 GCA_035583055.1 Torymus tubicola | reverse complement strand
CTCTCTCTCTCTCTCTCTCTCTCTCTCTCTCTCTCTCTCTCTCTTTCTCTCTCTCTCTCTCTCTCTCTCTCTCTCTCCCTCCCTCCCTCCCCGTTGTCTTCATGAGTTCGTTGACTGTGTATGTATGCATATTTGTTAACGGTGTTAACGAATTTTATAATAAATAAAACTGGAAGTGTCGTAATTAGACAAACAAAACTGGATAAAATTAATCGGATATGAGAAGAAAAAGAAAAATTCGGAGGGAAGCAAAACTGACAAAAAATAATTCAGTCCTCAATATTTTTTGAATGAGGCAATATTTTAACATGAAATCTTCTGATTTTAGTAGATTAATGAAATGGTTTTCGATTAAGCCTTCATACACTAAGAGAAATTTCAGTGCACTGCTCTCCATTTACCGCGTAAGCAGCGCTCTCACAAATCAAGGAGCTCCCGCTTCCAATTTTCGGATATGAGATGTCCAAAAACTTAGACTTCTAGAGGGCGCACCAAAACAAAGCAAGCGAACAAGGACCAGCGCGCACTGGAGATCTGAATACACAATTCGGACGTCTCGGGTCCGAAAATGAGAGCGCAGACTACCGAATTAAAAGGAACGCTGTGGTATACAGTTTTTGTATATGAGCGTTCCAAAATTTCTCTGTGTATGTTAAAGTTTAAACTCAAACAATATGTTTATAAGCGCAATTAAAATCTCGCACACCTATTTCAAAGAATATTTAGCAAGGCTCGCTCCTTCAGACTTTGTCTATACTTGCCTTCGGATAACCAAATACCGTTTTTTAACGAGACTATACACCTGCGCGAGTCGTAACTAAATCACGCCTCCCTGAATGATTTAATGGAAGTCGTCGATCCGAGCCCTAGGGGCAAGAGCACCTCAAAGCAATTGATACGGTACTAACATACCAATAATGTAGGTCGATTGCTTCACTTTTATACGTGAAAGTAATTTCGATTAAACTGAAAAATCATACAATTGTCACGAGAGACCAATTATTTGTACCATTCATGTATCGTATTGGAATAAGATATGCTGTCAAATATTGTGTGACGAACTTTGCTGAAATCACAAATGAACGATATTTAAAACTTTAGTGTTTTTATAAAGTAGTACAAAATGATATTTTTCTATTGTTATGTTGTATGATGTGACAATATAATAGATTAGTTATTCCGTGTTACTATCTTATAGTTGAGAATATTTCAACTTTCAAATTATATACCATCAAATTTCTTTCATGGACGAATTTGAGATACTGTTGATTAATAAACTGCTAAACACTTAAATCTATATTTGGATAATTATTCTATTGTACTTACTACTATATTATTTTAGAGGTAATTCAACAAGAATGTTGGCGGGATGTTGGTGGTTTTTTTGTTTAATAATGGTATCTTCGTATACTGCTAATTTGGCCGCATTTCTAACCGTAGAAACAGTAGAACGTCCAATAAAAAATGCAGAGGATTTAGCTAATCAAAATGTGATCAAATATGGCGCTAAAAAAGGGGGATCTACAATAGGATTTTTTAAGGTTCTCTTATAATATTCTATATTCTAGCATGGATAATATTTGTTGGATATTAAATAGATATATTGATAGATGATATATATAGAGTAATATTCATAACTTTTCAGGACAGTAACTCTTCAACGTATTCAAAAATGCATAAATATATGATGGACAATGCAAAAAGTGTTTTAACATCAGATAATGATGAAGGAAAAAAAAAAGTTCTTAATGGAAATTATGCTTTCCTCATGGAGTCAACATCCATTGAATATATTCAAGAAAGGGAATGTAACCTTACTCAAATTGGTGGTTTATTGGATCAAAAAGGTTATGGTATTGCTATGAGAAAAAGTTCGTATTCAGCATTTTTCATTATACATATTTAACTCAAAAAATTATAATTTTTTGTATCATATCATTCAAACATAAAAGTTTTAATATTCAGACTGTTGAGCATTAGAGAAAATAGTCTATTTCTTTCAAAATTTATTTCAAAGCCTAGAGGGAAGCCATACTTAACAGATACCGCCGAGTCGATAGGATTGGTTTTTACTTAACGAGGTCTTACACCTATAAATTTGAAAATATATCAATATTTCTTTTATTTCATTTTTTGATTCTATATATTATTCTAAACTTGTAAAAAAAGTTTGAGTGACATATTTCGCTACGCTAGACACGCCAAGCCCTCCCCCCCGTGCTCATCGCTTCGCTTGTCGCATGCAAAAACTTCGTTATTAAATTATCAGCACGACCGCATTACTCAAGAGTTCCATATGATTTCCTTAGTATGCTAATTTTTGTTGTCAATTAAAAAATTAATTAATTTTTTTAATTCTGTGTGCAAAAAAATTATTATTTCTGTGGATTTTAGATATTCTAAATTTTTTTTCTAAGTTAAGTTGCAAGAAATCAGTTTTATATCAGCATATTAGATAGTAAAAAGTTTTATTTTAATTACACCCACGTATTTTGTACCTGTATCAATTTTATGTAAAATCAAATTCTGATAAGTCATTGCAAAAAATCTCCTATTTTTATCAATTTTGAATATATAAAATCGCGTTTACGGATTTAACTTTTACAAGAAAATGTTGGTTTTTTATTTTCGTGTTAAAGCTAATTCTCTTGTATAGAGCAAAAAACGATAATTTTCGATAATTTTGATTTTTAGGAAAATAAATAAATAAATAAAGCATAAATATTCAATTAATTCTATTAAATTCTTATATTATATAAAATTAAAAAAAAAACGACCAGATTCGTCCAATTTTCCGACAGTTAAAATGGGAATTCGATTATACACAAACTTACGAACTTACATATATTTTAAAATCATTTTCACACATTTATTTTTTATTTTAAATTAAAGTTAAAATTAAATAGAAGTACTGATTCTATGTAAAATTAAAGAAGTGTACTACAAGGGTGCTATACTTAAGGATAGCCGTATAGAGCCAAAGCCGATGTGGTTTTCGTCGGCAGTGACTGCGACAGTCGGGCGCCCCCTCTCACTCCCTTGGCCTATATGTTTACTCAAGTCCCTCTCTCTCTCTCTCTCGCGCGCGCCCGCCTTATGGTAACTGATCTAGTGGATGTGAGGATCTTCTGCTGCCGACTACGAAGTCCTGTTCAAGTGTAATCTTCAGTTTCCGGTGCTCTATAGTGACTGTTTGTCTGTGTGTGTCTCTCTCTCTCTTTCTCTCTTTCTGTCCTTGTACGGGGTGCGACCGCACAGCAGTTATTGACGCCGTATCAACCGGCGTTCGAACGTGCGTGTGTTAAAGACTTCATCGATGAAAGTACGTGGGCTGGGTAATCATACCAGCTGCTCTGGTGCATGTGAGGATCTTCGAGATTGATGCTGAGGTTCATTCTGCGTCATGCTGCAAAAGTGATCCACTTTGAGGTTATGTTGTGAACAAGATCAAATGTAAACATAAGTGATACTAGTGCACGAATTATTTACAATGTTAAAAAAGAAGGAGAACAGTTCAGTACACAGAACGTATCTGTATAAGTATACTTCTGTATCATGTTTCTAGTTATTATTTATTGATAATAGTGTTACTATTCAGCAACGAGTTTTCAGTTTTTAATACTATTTCTGTATTTATTTTTATTTATTTTATTTATTTCTAGAGTAAATAGAAAATTTGCATTATATTAGGAATTAAATTACATAGTAATTCTTTTACATTAATAATCCAGCAGAGGGAGAAATTTCCTGTGTGCTGGCCTGGTTTACAAAAAAAAAAGAAAAACCTAATATTAACTTATAAACTAGATTGCCATAAAATTATTGTTGCTAGTATTGCAGGCTTTTCTTAACGCTTTTGTTAGGTCTTTTACCCTTTGAATAACCCCACATTTGTTATGTACTTGGTTGGGAATTTCAGATAATTCATGTTTGAGTATATTTATGAATTTCTCCCAGTCAGCTTTATTAGTGACGTATCTATTATACGTGATATTCTCAGTATTAGTTTCGTTTCTATAATTATGGTTATCTGTTATTTCCATAATTATTGCCCTATGATCACTGAATGTCCAGTTGTCTTTGACAATCCAATTCTCTATGTTTTTACTGAGACAGCGTGTGGCAATCGTAACGTCAGGATGGGCTTCGCCAACTTCTGATGAGACTGTTGCTAGTTCATCTGGATCATTTATGACTGAGAGATTCCATTGAGCCAGAAAATTTTCAAGCTTTTCCCCTTTGTTGTTTGTGCTTTTTGCCCCCCATAAAGGAGACTTTGCATTAGAGTCAACAGCAATTAAGATCTTTTTGCCAATGAGCTTTCTTAGAACTTTGTCAAGGGTTCTAGATGACTTACAATGTCATGACTTAATTGAAAGTATGCGCTTGCAATATACATGCTGTCGTTTGCTGTTCTAATCTCAGCTATGGCAAAGTGTGAATTGCATAGGTGAGTGAGTTTTAGCACGGACACATTGGGGTTTATTACAGCTATTGCTGCGCCTGGGATGGAATTATCATCTTTTATAATCCTAGTTCCCATGCCAAAACATTCTATTCTTCCATTTCTTTGATAGGGCTCCTGTAATAGGAGTATATCAATTTGTTTAGAAATGGCTTTTTCTCTTATTTCAGGGGTTACCCGTCTGGCTCTACGAGCATTAAGTTGCAAAATTGTCGAATTTTTCCTTTTTGTATTGATTTGGCCGTTATTGGCCATAATCAGTTGAGTTTATTAGCCTGTCTAGAGCTTGTTTATATAATAGACATTTCCTGTCCATTGTATCATATGCGTGATCTCGTTTTGAGCGCAAACAATTTGCACAGGTTTTGGGTTTTTGTTTGTTTGGGCAGTCATTTCTGTTGTGCCCTGTTTGGGCACAGGGAGAGCAGTTTTGATCGTTTCGACAGTGTTTGGCTATATGGCCAAAGCCTTGACATTTGTAACATTTTGTTACACTTATGTAATCGTGTATTTTACACGATTGCCATCCAATAAAGACTCTTCTCCTTTCAAGAAGTTTTAGCCTTGTTTCAGGTGAGACTTCAACTATCCATGTCGTTGTCTCTTTTTGTTTTTTCCCGGTCTTAAATTTAGGCTCAAAGTTCTTTGAGAGATTATTAATCGAATCACTTAATCCCTCATTTTGTTCGTAAACTGCCTGCAGTATTTGTTGTCCAGACATTTCATTAGTAATGTCATATATCATCATTCTGGGCCTTCTTTTTGTTGGTTTTTCTATATAGAACTGTTCATTTAGTTCCTTGTTAATCCTTATTTTTTCAAGGTCCTTTTCTGATTCTGCCTTAATTACAAGGCCTATTTTTGTTTTTCTGAGGTTCGTTATTTGAACCTTCTCCTTGCTAGGATTAAAGTTTTTCATAAGGTTTGTTTTAACCCTATCAAGGTCAGCAGGATCCTTAATTCAACATTTTGGTTTCATTATTAAGACTTTAGTAGGAGTCTTTATTGTTGTATTTTGAACTTGTGCTTTAGGAGCAACAAGTCTTTTTGTAATGTTTGCATATGTAGGATTGCTCTCTCTTTGCTTTGGCTTTTCCACTTTTTGATATAACTTTGTTATTTCAAGTTTTCTTTCTAGTTTGGCACATTTGACATTGAGCTGAGCTATCAGCGTCATCAAAGCATGGAGACTTTCAAGGGCATTGACCTCATTACGGCTCCCTTTAATGCCATTTTTATTAAAGAGCTATGATTATGTACGTACTCAGGAATAGTAGAGGACGTGAGAGTCTCCTCTTTATTCGCCTTTTGGCTTTTACTGGATGTATCAATGTAAGCTTGTTTCTTACAGTTTAGTGAGTCAGTGCTCTCATTATTTTCTCTTCCTCTTTTCAAAGACATGGTTTCATATTCCATGTTCTCCAATGAGGATATGCTGCTGCTGCCAGCTGCTTGAGATCCATTTGATCCAAGCTTTTTGTTTTTTTTTTAACTTTCATTTGGCTTATTGCCTTTTGTAACGCTTTTACCGTCACTTTTGTTTAGACAAGAAATATTGTCTTTAGTTGGTATGGGTGGGAAACCCTTGTTTTTGTTGTGCAATTTAACGTTATCTATTTGTTGAGACATTTTCATTTGTTTAATTTGAATTTCAATGTTTTTGTTTTTGACTCTCTGGATGCTGATCCAGTCAATTGCCAAGTCCCTAAGACACTCAGGGCAGTGTGGCTATTCCCCAAAAGACCGTGGCCTCGACAGTGCAACTCATTGCCACAACTCTTCCACGTCTCCCATCCAGGTGCCACCTGGGACGTATCCGGGTACAGTGACTTTTACACAAGCTGCTGCAGGGCAGCTAAACTGCATAGCGGGTACAGTCCGGGCCCTGGTACTATCTTGCGGCCTGGGCTTGCACTACCTCCCTATTCGGAAGAGAGGCTTCCCAGTTTTTTTGTTGTACCCTCGGCCAATGGGGCTTCCCCACACCCCAAGACTCAGAGACGAGACGCTCAACCAGATCAGTGAACTCTCTCTCTTCTATGTTTTGCCTGTCTCATTTGTTATTTCGAGTCGTCCTAGGCACCACCCCAGGACACCAGAGCTGTATTTTGCCTACTGACAACACCACCGTAGCGGTGTTGCCAGCGTTTCCTCCCACACGCGGACGTAGACGCATACAGTTGGATTTTGTGTGAGGGTGAAAAGCATAATATTAACCTATAAATGTTTGGCATTATAGAGTTAGAAGATTAGAAGAATCGGCAGAACATCATGTCGGACAAAGGAGAGAGAACACCAGAGAGAAACGTAGAGCAAGATGAACAAAACGATTTATCAACTCCAACCTCTTCATACACTCCGACTGGACCGCCACCAGTACTACCATCTACGCGTGCGGCCAGGGATGTAGACTATTGGTTCAGAAGTATGAAAGAGAACCATACAGAACTAAAGGAAATCATGAAAAACGTGAAAAAACTTATAGAGACCCAAAAGAACTTAATAGATAAGCAGATTGAAGCTGAAGAACTCAGAATTAGAAGATTAGAGGTATTACATCCTTTATTCAATTCCACTACTAATAAGATGACAGGACATTAGAGACAGACAACAACACCACACACCAACAAACAAACTTTCTAGGAGAATTTAATCAAACTATGCAAAATTTTAGACAGTCATTAGAAGCAAATAGTAAATCAAAAGTATTAAAAGTAAAACATTAAAAGAGATTACAAATTAACACAAAAAGTCTCCTTAAAAGTTGTGTTCGATTATTTAACATCAGAATTACAAACAAATGACTTACTAGATGTCATTGACAACAAAATAAATCCCCCACTAATTTCACAATTAGACGCTAATAAAAGACAGTCAATAGTTAGAGATATAATAATAACACATTTAGATGAGTATTACCACAAAAAGATTATTGACATTAAAAATCCCAAAGAAATTTTAAACAAAATTAGAGATTCTAGAAGAGCAGAAGCGAACGTTACAGCTGCTTCGGTCAGGGCGCAACTGTACAACATTAAAATTAGAAGCAACGAAAAAATAAATGATTTTTGTGATCGTTTTGATACAATAATTAGAGATTATGAGAGTTGTGACGCAGGTGTGCCTTTGACCGAGAAGGAAAAACGTTCAGCTTTTTATCAGGCAGTTTCTAACAACTTCCCTGAACTTAGATCAGCCTATTTAGTTAGACAGCAAACTGACAATAGAGAAATGACATTAGAAGAAATCAAATCGTGTCTTTTTCAGTTAGAGGCTAAAAATAATAAAAAATTAGATGGTGACCTTAGAGGCTCTAGAGCAAACATCGCCCAGAGAGGCCAAACTGGATAGTCGGGAGCACGCAAACGGTGTTACAGATGCAACAGAAACGGGCATAAGTCCACCGACTGCCCATTAGAGGAGTTTAGACTCTGGTTCTGCTATGTCTGTCAGGGTGAAAAAGACACAAAGTCACGGACTGTCCTAACAGGTTAGTCGGTTTAAATAATAATAATCGCAATAATCACCACAAACAAAACACAAACACACACACTAGAGGAAAATCAAATAGAGGTAGAGGACAATTTAATAGAGGTGGTGGTAGAGGAAATTTTAGAGGTAGGGTATTTAAGAGAAGCAATAACAGAGGATCTAGAGTAGGATCACAAGCGGCATTACAACAAGGAGCAAAAGCTTATATCGCAGGTATGAATAAGAATCAATTGAACTCCCCTACAAAAATCACTTTCATTGCGGATTCCGGCGCGACCGATCTTATTATAAATAAAGTAATTATCTTAAGCAATTTTAGAAGGTGTAAAGGAGAAAGCTTTAGAAGCGCTAATAAAAATGAATCGGCAAATATTAAGATAGACGGGAAAGATGATCTGATTCTAAAATCAAATATGGATTGTAGAGAAACAATTAGATTCACTAATGTTATTGCAGCTAATGACATTTCAGATAACCTTATTTCCCTTAGACGCTTCGTAGACGCAGGATTAGGAATTTACTTAGATGATAAAAATTTAAGCATATTTGATAAAATCACGGGAATAGAGTATATATCTGGGAGATATGAAAAACCAAACTGGTTAATTAGCTTAGACCCAGTAAATCAGATTGAAAATGATGAAAATCACTTAAAATGTAACAAATATGCAAGTACGGCTAGATTAATATCGTTGGACGAGTTTTTGCAACAATCACAGACAGATGTCTTAAACTTGAGTAACAATAATTTGAATGAAGTAAATACTAAAGATACCGAAAAACAACCGTCTGAGATTGGGAGGGAGAATTTGGAAAAACTCGCTCAAAAACAATTAGACGAAACAAACACTGAAACAAGCGATTTCAACCTAGATGAAATTATTTTAAACAGAAAAATACATGACTTAAATGATATTAATAATAAAGAGTCCCTTGAAATGGCAAACTGCTCAGAGAATAACACTGATAACAAAAAGAATAAATTAGATGAAGGTATGCTATGGCATATAAAACTGGGACACGCCTCTTTAGGTTACCTCAAACAATTACAAAAATTAGAGGAAAAACTGAAAGATGTTAAATTCGAGAAATCAATATTAGACTGCGAAGTGTGTATATTGTCAAAGATGGAGAAACAACCTTTCTCTGAAATTAGAACTAGAGCCACTAGACCATTAGAAATGATACACACAGACACAATGGGAACGATAAAACCAGCTTCTTTTCCCGGCGGAAATAAATTCATAGTTGTGTTTCTAGACGACTGCACTAGATTCGCAAAAGTATATTCAGTTAAATACAAAAACGAAGCAGGAGATTGTCTAGAGAAATTTCTTATAACAATGAGAAATCTTATTGGGAAAGATGAGAAAGTGTGTTACGTTAGAGCAGACAACGGGACAGAGTTCATAGGAGGAACGTTTTTAGATGTATTAAAAAGAGCAAATATAGAGTACAACTTAGCACCTCCTCACACACCTGAACTCAATGGTACAGCAGAGAGATTTAACAAAACGCTGCAAAACAAAATTAGAGCCCTAATGATAGACTCCGGACTTCCGGAGAGCATGTGGATATTGGCATTAGAAGTTGCTATTCATATTTACAATAGAATACCACATAAGTCGCTCAACTACGAAACACCTGTCAAAATGCTAACACCGAAAAACAAAAGTCTCTTAGAAAAAATTAGAAGATTTGAGTGTATAGCATATGCCGAAATTCCAATAAATGAAACGAAATTTTCCGAAAGAGCAATTAGAGCAGTAATGGTAGGATACTCACCAACAGGCTACGTACTCTGGCATCCTACCTCCGGAAAATTACTTCATTCGAGAAACGTTAGATGCAATGAAAAGATTGTATACAAAGATGTATACAAACAGACAACTGAAAAACTAGATGATTCAAACAATGAACGTTCGAAAATCAAAGTCAGAGAAACAAAACTCAAGATGAGAACTCAGAGGAGATACAACTAGAAGCACAAAACAAGAAAATGAAAATACCTAAAAAGAGAAAAACAGAAAATAAACAAGATAAAAACTTAGAAGAAAAGAAACGTAAACTACCAGAAAGAAATGCAAAGAAACAAGAGAACAGAGAAAAATACATGGCTGTTAGAAGAATCCATGAACCAAAACTTCAAGAAGATACAAGTTTTACAATAAATAGCAAAAATAATGAAACAAGTCTGGAGAACAACAACAATAGAGAAAAATTAGACGATGAACTCGGGCATATATTACTGGCATATATAAACAATGACCCATCTTCCTATCTAGAGGCCATGGAATCGGGTATTTAAAAGAAAAACTAGAGATAATGGAAATTCAGTATTCAAAGGCAGATTGGTGATTATTGGATTCAAGGATAAAAACGAATACGAATTAAGAGAAACGTATGCACCAGTATCAAGACTAGCAGTAATAAGAGCTTCGTTAGCAATAATAAACAAACATGAT